>JAJJMC010005941.1:137816-257208 GCA_023531435.1 Papaver californicum
TATTTTTCCAATAATAAAGTGGTAATTCTTATTTTATTTATTATTTGTAATTCTTTTACCATTATTTACTTTGAATTAAATTTGAGAAAAAAGGTTTTTATCAATTAGTTGTGTATTCTTTTAATGGGTCATGCTGAGTTTCAAGCTTTTGATGTCTCATGCTTTCGATTTACAACTATTATTTTGAAAACCTAACTTTCGTAATATTTCGGATAAACTGAATATACGAGTTGCAAGATTTTTATCACTTGAAAAATTGGATAATGGTGGAATCCTTAGTCTCAGTCCTTCCCATAATTTGAAATCAATTTTACTTTAATTTGTTTTATTCTTAGTTATTAAAAATTAGGTTTAAAAATTGAATCTTTACAAGTCTAAGTATCAAACTTTTACTACTATTTAAAAACTACATCAATTTTTGGCGGCGCCGACGCGGACTTGTCTTTAGGCTTAGAGTTTTGGATTTGTAGGTTTTTTTTATTTATTTTTTTATTTTTACTTTGTTCTATTTTACGTTTTTTTTGGGTATTTCTCTTTTTGCTACAGGTTTTGGATTTTGGATTAAAAGGAAATCTAGCCAAAGACTTTGGTGATTAAAGACTTTGAGTTAAAGTTAAAGCTAAAAGAACGAAAAAGAAGAAAAATAATTTTATTTTTAATTAGATTTTATTTTTTAGATTTTATTTGTTTAGAAAATTGTATTAGGAAATTTTTATCTTTTCTGTAATTTTTCTTTTATTTTTGGACACGTTTTGGACTTTGGACATTATTATTATTTTTAAACCCTACGGAAGGGTAATTTAAATATAAACTGCAACAGGAAAGGACGACAATTACGATATTGTCTCGGCCCCTCGGGTTTGTACACTGACACAAGAGTCGGTGGCCCGAGTCGACTACAAACGATTCATCCCCCGTCTGGTATGGGAGGTAAGACTCGATAACCCCACGAATCCCCTGCAAGTGGGTTTACTGTATTCCTTCGTGTGCATATATGGACCTGAATACGGATTTACTTTTCTAGTAAAGGGCAAGAACTGGCCATATAAGATAAGGACTCGGATTTCATCATCGTTTCCTTCTTGCCCGCTTTAGGAACACGTTACCAAACGCGAACCTAAAACTTAAAATTTTGACTAGAAAGAGACCGATAGGGTAACGAGCTTATAGGAAACTCATTCATAAGGTCTGTATTGGTTACTTTGTTAGCCTAACTCAAAGTTCAGGAAAATTATTTTAAATTGATTAGAGCCGCCTTGTAACCCAGGGAAAAGTTGCCAAAGAGACAGGGTTATCAAAGCTCCTTAGAGCTTATCATGTTTCTCTTCGACTTAATCTAATTCGGATCGTTCTAAGAGGTTTGCTAAAACTATAACTAGTTGTATTCCGAAAGCATAAAAGTTGGTCTAGAAACAATCTAAGTGGAGCCATCATGCTTTTTGTTTGCTAAATTCAATAGGTTTGATTTGGTTGAGTCATCCTTGATTGTGATTTTTTATAATTCCCTTCCAATTATGATTTATTTTTTTAGTATTTTTTAGTGTATGCCAAGACCGCTCGAAGTCATCACTGAGCGAGCTTGGAAAAGAGACACTCTAGGTCGTTTGATTAGTGACGAAGTTACTTCTAGTCCTTTGATAGAGCCAGCAATGGCAACTTTAAAAGCTTTGTCTAACCCGACTAGGAATTCTCGTCCATAATGTAATAAGTTAGCTGAAACTGAAGCAAACTATGAGTTGAAACCTGGGACCATACAGATGCTCCCAATCTTCTTAGGGAAAGAAAATGAAAACCCCTATTTACATGTTAGGGATTTTGAGGAAATATGTAGTACCATCAGGATTAAGGACCTAGATGATGAATCCTTGAAACTTAGACGGTTTCCTTTTTCACTAAGAGACAAATCCAAATCTTTGCTATATAGTTTGACTTCCGAGTCAATTGAAACCTATAAACAACTTACATCTGCCTTTTTCCAGAAATTTTTCCCTAGGCACAAAACATCATTTATTATGCAGCAGATTTGCACATTTGCTCAACAAGAGGGAGAATATTTATATAGGTATTTGGAAAGGTTCAATGAGTTATTATCACAATGTCCTCATCATGGTTTAGAAAAAATAAGGCTAGTTCAGATCCTCTACGAAGGTTTAGATTATTCAACAACAACCATGGTTGAGTCTTTATCCATAGGTGGGTTTGAAAATCAAACTGTCGATGGTGCGATGACATTTTGAATGAAATCGCCGAAAAAACCCAGCAGTGGGAAAATAATAAGGATCCCCGAAAAATAATTCTTCTAAGTAGAGGAAATATCAATAGGGTAGAAGGATCTTGAATCAGATGCTAAAATAGTAGCTATATCGAAAAGGTTAGAAGCTTTAGAACTGAGTCAATCTAGTTGTGGAATTGAGCCCAAATCATTTTGGGAAGGACAGATTGTTGAAGAGCAAGCCCATGCCCTTTATAATAACACTAGATTTGATCAAAAGTTTGACCCTTATTCAGAAACCTATAACCCTGGTTGGAGAAACCATCCTAACCTTTCTTGGTCTAAGGTACAGAGTCAAGGTCAGTCTAGTAACTCTAGGGTTCCCCCAAATTTTTGTTATACTAAGAATCCTTCGGGACCGGCAAAAGTTCAGAATCCGATAGATAAGACGATCATGATTTTAGCAGATTTTGTCGCCTCATTGACTCAAAACTTTACAGAGTTTCAGCAATCGGTTAAACAAGATTTAGAAGAAAATAAAAAGATGATCCAAACTAACTCTCAGGCTATTAATGATTTACGAACCCAGGTTGGTCAAATTGCTAAGTCTTTGAGATAAAAAGAAAAAGGTAGGTTTCTTAGTCAGACCCAACCCAATCCTAGAGGAATTCATGAAGTATCTTCCGGTGAAAAATCATCAAATCATGTGAACGCAATTAGAACCCTTAGGAATAATAAAATGGTAGACAACAAGGTAGCCGTACCTGATAGTGAACATACTGTAGTTCACCCTTCTGAGCCAGTAGTTGTTAAGACTAATGAAGTCTCTAAAGAAACCGATGTAGTTCGTTATAAGCCAGATTTTATGCCCAGAGCCCCGTTCCCAAACCTGTTAGCACCAACAAAGAAAGAATCCAACTTTAACAACATATTGAAGGCTTTTAAGTAAGTTACGATCAACCTTCCATTATTAGATGCAATTAGGCAGATTCCTGCTTATGCCAAGTTCCTTAAGGATATGTGTACGCGAAAGCGAAAGCTTAGTGTACCAAAGAAAGCCTTTCTAGCTAGTCATGTGAGTTCAATTATCCAGAACAATACAAATCCTAAGTACAAAGACCCAGGTTCCCCAACCATTTCTTGCACAATAGGTAAATACCGTGTTGAGAAAGCGTTACTTGACTTAGGAGCCAGTGTGAACTTACTTCCGTACCATGTGTACCTCCAGCTAGGCCTTGGTGATTTAAAACCTACTCAGATAACACTGCAGTTAGCTGATAGGTTTGTAAAAATTCCTCGTGGTGTCATAGAGGATGTTCTTATTGGGGTCGATAAGTTTACTTATCCAGTAGATTTTGTTGTCCTTGATACCCAACCTGTTCCTGACCCATAGAATCAGATACCTGTGATATTAGGTTGCCCGTTTTTAGTTACATCTAATGCGATTATTAACTGTCGAAATGGTATTATGAGCTTATTTTTTGGTAATATGACTATTGAGCTGAATATATTTTCAATATTAGTAACCAACCACCTGAACTAGATGACATGTGCATTGAAGAGGTAAACATGATAGGAACATTAGTTAAGGAGTCATTACCAAACACTGATCCATTAGAGAAATGCCTAGCCCACTTTAGATTTGACGTTTATGATGATAGTGTGATTAATGAGGTGAATGTTTTGTTAGATTATGCACCTTTGATGGACACTTATAATATATGGAAAACTAATTTTGAACTTCTACCAGTTTACAAGTCAACCTTGTTTCCTTTTATAGAGGAAGCTGAATGTAGTTCTGACCTTAAGGACTCTACAACCCAACCAATAGTTCTTAGTCCATCTGAGAGTAATGTTCACCCTAAGTTTGGGGGTACGGATGATTCTTGTGATTATCAAGTATCCCTACTTAAAGTCCCTAACTTGGGACTTGACATTTGCACCTCTACCATATTAAAAGATCATCTTCAAACTAGATTCTCTGAGCTATTGATGTCCAGAAAGAACTCAGTTGTTAGAAACCCATCCTATGGTCGATGTGGTTTACCTAGGCGATAATACCAAGATTGACTTTGTTTTCCCACCAAAATATTTTCTTCCATTTGTGGGAGCGTATGAATTTCAAATGTGTCAGTTATTAAGTTTTGATACAAAACCTAATTACTTTAGGAAATTTGAATCGACACATTTGTTTAAGAATGACCACCTTCATAGTAGTCAATTGTGTGAGTCAAATCTGATTGACTTTGAGGATCCACAATTATTCAGATTATTATTATGTGCTTCTAAGTTCTTAGTTGAGTTATTCCAGACTCTAAAAACTGATCATATTGATCCTGCCTACGAGGAAATTCAGCCCATGAAAATATTTTATCTAGACCCTTTTATAGAACCTGAACCTGAACCATAACTAGAAGTAGTTGTCTTAACTAGAAAAATAGATAAGGGTGTGCTCGATTTTTTCATTTTTCTTGGCATGTTGCAGTTTCCTCTTATTTGTGATAGCATTATTCGAGTCACATGACCCACAGTTGTTCCGACTATTGTTATATGATTTTATGAGGTGACTAATTCTTTCTTAGTCTGGCTAAAGACTTTAAAATTAGCACTTCTTGGGAGGTAACCTATGCTCATGCGACACGGTAATATATTTCCTTAACTCATTTCCTTTGATTGGTAACAATTTATCCTTGTTCATGCTTTTAATCATTCATCTTTAGAACATTGAGGACAATTTAGATTTAAGTTTGGGGGTAAGGGAGAAATATTTAAGTTGAAATATGAAACTCCAAAGTCGAGAAACTTGTGAACAATTCAGGATGACACTAACCATTCTATATAGATGGAAACTTAGCTCTTTTTCTACAGGAAATGGTGTGCCCAGTTAAATGGTCTTTTCATAAAAGGACAGAGTTCATGTGTTATAAATAACATGATAGTGGTCACCATATCTCGGAGTCTATCTCAACCATATCACCTTCTGCTTTTATTTTTGCAATTTTTGTGTTTCTCTAAGTGATTTGGTGGGGCACCAGTATCAAATTGTTAATTCCGCCAGGATGGACTAGAGTGTTTGAGATTATTTAGACTATAGTTTTAAGAAAAAAAAGAAAAAAAAAATCGAGTATTGGCACTTTGATAGCAATATGTGTGTGTTCTCCCTGTCTCCATCGCCTAAGCAAGCATGGAACGCAGGATCCATGGGAACTATCATGTAAGATGCTGATAAGGACCATGCGCTTGGATTCCATTTGATCTAATCATGTTGTCAGTACATATATATTTGTTTTATTTTCAATAAATCGATCGTTGGGACCCTTGTATATACCAGTTGAATCGATATTAGTATTACGATTAAGACCATATATCTCAATCCATTAGGATTCATCCTGAACTGAACTTCAGACAGATATGTGAAACACCGTTCACCTTAGTCAACATGCACAAACTTCACTTTGTCCATATCCATCTTCTAAGCCTTTTCATGTGATTGAACTTTGATCGATTTTGAGTATCGTGGTTGAACAACTATCTAAGTAGAGATTTGTTTTCTTATATATGAAGTTTAGTATGCTTGAGTAAAAACTCGTGTACAACAATTGGACTCATATAGGGTAATGATTCACATAGCCGAAGAATTTAGTGTGCCAACTAAATAGCTTGTTTAGTGTTTACCCTCAATCGTTCACGAGTAGATACAACTTGGAGTAAAAGTTTTGTGGGTATACCTCTTGTAAACCCTCACGAGAAAAAACTCGTCCACTAGGGACACCTAGGGGTTTAAAGGCTTATTACATATGCTAAGTTTAGTCGTGATTCCTGCGAAAGTGAGTTAGGATTTTATTTTATAGATTAGATTTGCTCGAGGACTAGAAAATAGTAAGTATGGGGGTATTTGATAGACACATTTTTGTGTCTAAATTGTGCTCAATTCTCTATTTTGTTATTGCTTGATTTTATACTATTTATGGGTTTTTATGTCTTTGTATGTATTTTTGAGAAATAAATATTTGTGGAAAAATTGGCTTAAAAAGTTGTTAAGTCACCCAACAAAAGTGTTAAAGACACCCACCATTTGGATTGGGGGCACCCCCCTTCTTGATTCAAAAATTCAAAAAGAGCGGGAACATTTTCTTTACATAAAACAGAGCATGTGTTGGTGTTGAAGAGAGTTTTAAGGGATTTATAAGTGAATTCGAGTTAGCTAAGTAAAGAGACAATAAAAACAAGTTAACACACGTCATTCATGAGAGTTACGCCGGAAAAATGGGTGAAAAAGCCAAGATACGCCAGGAACAAAAATCCTCTTGGATTCGGATTAACAAGTATTTGGAGTTGGATTTGGATTGTCCTTTGTGTTCTAATCGGTTAAGAAGAGTTATTAGGGTTCACTAATCCTATAAATAGGAAAGAATAACAAGAAACAAGCAAGCCAGAGCAGCCGGAAAAATTCCAGGAGGAAGAAAAAAATCTGCTGGTGAAGAACACACGAAGAACATAAGGCTCCAGAGAACAATCGCAGTTTCTGTTGCATATTCCTTTAAATTTCTGAAACGGACAGAGTCCATTCTTTATTGCGTCTGTCTTATTTTTCTCTTCGGCCACACAGTCTGTAACGCTTATAAGCGTAAAAAATCATTTGTGTTACTTTTATTTTATCATTATAAACACTTTTTGAGCTATGAACAATTATTTTAAGAGTGTTTCCAACATGATGAGCTAATCACCATCACTGGGGCGACGAAGGAACCTATTTTTCCAATAATAAAGTGGTAATTCTTATTTTATTTATTATTTGAAATTCTTTTACTATTATTTGCTTTGAATTAAATTTGAGAAAAAAGGTTTTTATCAATTAGTTGTGTATTCTTTTGATGGGTCATGCTGAGTTTCGAGCTTTTGATTCTCATGCTTTCGATTTACAACTATTATTTTGAAAACCTAACTTTGGCAATATTTTGGATAAACTGAATATACGAGTTGCAAGATTTTTATCACTTGAAAAATTGGCTAATGGTGGAATCCTTAGTCTAAGTCCTTCCCACAATTTGAAATCAATTTTACTTAATTTGTTTTATTTTTAGTTATTAAAAATTAGGTTTATAAATTGAATCTTTACAAGTCTGAGTATCGAACTTTTACTACTATTTAAAAACTACATCAATTTTTGGCGGTGCCGACGCGGACTTGTCTTTAGGTTTAGAGTTTTAGATTTGTAGGTTTTTATTTTTTTTATTATTTTTAGTATTATTTTTACTTTGTTCTATTTTACGATTTTTTTTTGTATCTCTTTTTGCTACAGGTTTTGGATTTTGGATTAAAAGGAAATTGAGCCAAAGACTTTGGTGATTAAAGACTTGGAATTAAAGTTAAAGCTAAAGTTAGAGAGTATTACCTATCTTTATTTCAGTGTTACTAGAGTGTAGGATTATCTTTATATCTTTAGTATGTTTGTTGTCCTTACTCTTTCCTATGTTAGGTTTCTGTTATGTTTGCCTGAGCATATCCTATAAATGCTCAGGTGCTTTTCCTTGTTTGTTTTTAAGACACTACTATCAATACAAACATTATCGTTTATGATATCGATATCCTAAGGTTTTCGTTCCTAGAGCCGTCATCGTCTTCATGTCATCCTCCACAACTTCTTCAGGTGGTGAAAGAACACCAACTAACAAAAACAATACCTATACAAACAATATTACAAAATACCAATACAATTTTCCTTCTTTTTTTCCCTTCTCAAACATCCCTAACTATGTTTCTTTAAAACTTGGAGAGCATTACCTATCTTTATTTCAGTGTTATTAGAGTGTAGGATTATCTTTATATCTTTAGTTTGTTAGTTGTCCTTACTCTTTCCTCTGTTAGGTTTCTGTTATGTTTACCTAAGCATATCCTATAAATGCTCAGGTGTTTTTCCTAGTTTGTTTTTAAGACACTACTGTCAATGCAAACATTATATTTTAATTTTAATATCGCCTCAACCCTCAATCATCATCACAGCCATTAATCTTTGCCATGATCGGTTCTCTCTATCTCCACTTCACACTCGAGCTTGCCTTGCTCCACATATTATCACTGTCAACCACAAACAATCATAAATCCATGGATTTCTCTTTTTTCAAACCACCAAATCTTCTTCACAGGTCCATTTATTTCTTCCCATCAATCAACGATAGTCTCTGCCATGAACATAGAATCAAGCTCAACACTACATTTCCATCTTCCTCATGCCAACAATAACCATCTTCATCAATGACAGAAGCATCATCAAAACTGCCACCAGTTCATCAAACCATCTTCTCGTCACTGCCATGAATGGTTAATGATGTCAGCAGCGAGAATCAATACTCACTGTTTTCTTCCTCATTCTCCAACTTCGAATTGTCACCACCTCTCATCACTGCCACGAACCAGCACAGACTCCAGTGATTTCCAGCCATTATTGCCATCAACAGAAACCCATCATTAATTCAAACCCTAAATATTCGCGATTAGAAATTGAGGAAGAATATGAGGTGCCCTCATCTAACAAGCTGATGCCTTTAGCATTATTTGAATTCATGGCAGCCCCTAACAGAAATGCAGGTGCCCTTAACAATTCTCAAATATTGGCAGCCCTAAGTAGAAACGAAAATTCCTTTATAATTTCCATTAGATTCTAATTGCATTGCCAGTTCCTGGGAACTGTCAAGTCTAAATTGCCCATAACTTCCTCATACGAAGTCGCTATGACTTTATTCTTTCGCCGTTGGCTTCGTTTCTTCTTTCTCTACATGATGACAACAAATACTGGATTAGAGCAAGTTCAACTTGGTCTTGGGTCCTTCTTCCTTTATAGTGCTTCTTTTCTTGCATAATTAAGTATTGGTTCACTTCGTTCTGATGATTTCACCTACTAAAAGATAAATAAGCAAAAGAAAACGTAATATACAATAATTCACAAGAAACCTAGCAAATATTATCATGAAATTGACACTCTAAATATGTAAAATATGCACTTATCATAAGTCGGGAGGTGGAATCTTTTACTCTCATGAGCGTCAGACCATTCCAATTATCTCATAAGGTCTTGACCGTCCTAATTGTTATTCAGGAACATCAGTTACTACGAACAATTGGTAGAACAATTGAGTCAAATGGAATTCAGATATTTGCAAACTAGGCGTATGTACCATGCAGATATACACAAATTAAGAGACATCATGAGTTTCGGTCCTAATTTTTCAATTCATACTCAAACTTTATCCCAGGATATAGTGTAAGACTCACAACCTAGCATTCTGCAAGGAGAATGTTATCGTCAACTACAAAACTCTCAACAAAATCCTCAAGGTTATTATAGAAGATCGCATGATTCTAAAGGATCTCAAGCTGCAGGATCACATCTGTGGTTTGGAAATCTTCTAAATTATAATTAAGGTGAAAAGTCTCAACCTGGAGGATCATATCAAGGGTTGGGGAGTTTGATGCAGGGGGCACATATGACTCTCATTGGACTGGGGCCGGGTAATTATAATTATGGTTATCTAAAACAAATAAAGTTTAATTTATTATTTGTAATTAAAATTAAAATAGAGTTTATCTATGTAAATCGTTACAGTAAATTAGAACTATTCTATTATGAGAGTAAAGTACTATTAAATCTAAATTACATTTGATTAAAATATATAACAACTCCAGCAATGCTTTGATCGATTAGTATGTAGTGAAGGAACTTGCAACACAAAAGGATTGAATTTGTTCATCTCCTAAAGATATCGAACATGTCAGTTCGCGAACTGAAAAATCTGTTTGCCTACATATAATATTTGAACTGTACAAAAAAACCCTTGAAAGTGTACAGTTCGCAAACTGAAAAATCAGTTTGTGTACATGAACAAATTCAAAGTGTCCAGGAACCACCTTGAAAGTGTATCGTTCGCAAACTGAGAGAATAGTTTGTGAACATGAGCAAAATTATCCAGGAACATATCCAAAAATATACAGTTCGAGAACTGAAAAATCATTTTGTGAACAATGAACAAATTTGAAGTGTCCAAGAAAATCAAGTTTTCTACCGGTTCACAAACTGAAAAATCAGTTTACGAACTTTGGTAATACTTGATGTTTTAAGGTTTATACTTTCGCAGACATATTTTTTTTTTAGGCAATAAATTGTTCTCAACCTCAAAAGTGATAATCCTATGAACATACATTGTTTGAATTCATGTTTCAAGATTTGTCAAGTACAAACTTGAACTTGAAACTTCTTCTTTACAATTAATAAATTATATTAAAACCATACGACCTTGTCTCAGTAGATAGAATGTTAAAAATAAATAATGAGTAAATAAGATAGTCAGTCTTCACATACCTTTGTTGCTTTCATTGTTTTTCAGTCTTCAATCTTGAAGGGTTATTCGGTAAATTTTGATACTCAACTATCATGCTCTAATCTTAGCACGAGATTGGCGTTAGTATGATGTTAGTAGACTATAAATCAAGATACAATTTGTTCATCTAACATACACCAAAACTTGTGAGTTTGACCGAGCGATGCTCTAACACACCAGTATCCATCTAACTAAAGTAGCGAATTATCCTGATGATCTAATTTTAGTAAAATACCTTATTTATGACAGAGGGAATTGGGATATCAACAAACTGAATGCCTTGTTCTACCATGAGGAGATTCTAGTTATCTTAAATATTATTATCATTGTTGAAGACGATCAAATATCTTGGAATCTTACTGAAAATAGAAATTTCTCGGTCAAATCATTGTACAAGGAAAAAATGGACAAAAAGTACAACAATGATGCTCATATCACTGACTATAGTAGAATCTGGAGTATGGATACTTCACCTGTTATTAAACTTTTTTATGGAAATGTGTTCATGGAATCCTCCCAACATATGCTAAAACGGCTAGCATATTGCATTACATTGACCTTATTTGCGATTCTTGCAAATGTAGGGAGGAAACTATGACACATCTTTTTATGGAATTTCCTTTTTCCATAACTATCCGGCAGAGACTCTTTGACCCAAACAACATTGAATTTGGCAACATTGATAACTTTGGGGATTGGTTCAATTCTTGGATTGAAAATAATGTTGTTGATATGCCTTGAATCAGTTATTGGCCGGAATACATACGTTGTACCTAGAATATGTATCTCAGTATTCTGCTCTATAATAAAACTCAGCTTTCTCTCTGGTGGATGTAGCTAACGTAATAGTTAGTGAACCACGTAAATCTCTGTGTCTCGATCTCTATTATTGTTCTCGTTCGATCTCTCATTACAACAAATTGGTATCAGAGCGAGGTTCGATTTCCGCCGAGAACGATGTCCGGATCCATGATGAAGATCGACAGGTTTACCGGGAGAAATAGTTTTAGTCTGTGGCAAATCAAGATGCGGGCTTTGTTGAAGCAACAAGGTCTTTGGTTGCCATTAGATTCAGATAAGAAGGGCGCAGTTACATCCACCGCTGAGTATGCGACTATGGAGGAGAAGGCTCACTCTACGATTATGCTATGTCTTGCGGACGACGTAATCACTGAAGTCGCAGATCAGGAAAAGGCCGTCGCTTTGTGGTTAAAGTTGGAAAGCCTCTACATGACGAAATCGCTGACCAACAAGTTGATGCTGAAGCAACGTCTTTTCAGTCTGCGCATGTCTGAAGGTACGCCTCTTAGAGATCACCTAGATCAAGTTAATACTATTCTGCTTGAATTGCATAATATTGATGAGGTGGTGGAAGATGAGGATGCTGCCTTAATGTTGCTGCTATCTCTGCCTCCATCGTATGAGAATTTTAGAGAGTCTTTTATTGCCGGAAAAGATACTATAGCGCTGGAAGAGGTTAGGTCGTCTCTTCATACCAGGGAGATGCGGCATAAGGCTGCTGGAATAGGTACAGAAAATCAGGCTTCCGGGTTGATGGCAAAAGGAAGCAAGGACGGTAAGAATGGCAAGAAAAATTCCGGCTATAAATTACCAAAAGACGTCTGTGCCTACTGTAAGGAGAAAGGTCATTGGAAGTCGGAATGTCCTAAGAAGAATAATCAACAAGAACATAACTCTGGATCTGCAGCATTAGATGAATGTGGAAACACTTTAGAGGGAGATTTTGTTCTGCTAGCAGATGATTACACACATCAGTCTGATGTGTGGTTCCTTGACTCTGGGGCGTCCTATCATATATATCCCAAAAGAGAGTTATTTACTACGTACAGCCGTGCAGATGGGGGCAGTGTCTCTATGGCAAACGGGTCTGTCTGCAAGGTGGTTGTAATCGGCTCAATCAGGTTTAGGACACATGATGGGAGGCTCTGCACATTGAAGGAAGTCAGACATGTGCCACTCTTGACAAGGAATGTGATATCCTTGAGTCTGCTAGACAGCAAGGGTTTCAGTTTCAAAGGTGAAGGTGGAGGTTTGCATTTCTGCAAAGGTTCTGATGTGATTCTGAAAGGTGTCAAGCATGGAACTTTGTATGTATTACAGGGATCAACAGCCACAGAAAAAGAGGTTGTTGTTGAAGAGGTGGAGGTGCAATTCAGTTCAGAGGAGAATCAGGCACCTAAGTTGGTTGACGACCAACTACCACCATCAGTTACCGAAAAGCAAGATGCAGATGAGTCTGAGAATGCACCACCAGAGGAAGTTGAACATCGGAGCATTGCTACAAACCGACCTAGAAGGGTTGGAATAAAACCTCCAGCGAGGTACATGTTTGACGATTTGGTGGGTTATGCATTGCAGGTGGCCGAGGAGGTGGAGGATCACGAGTCGTCCACCTACAAGGCTGCAGTATCTGGAAACGAGTCAGCACAGTGACTGTATGTTGATGATATGCTGATTGCTGCTAAGAATAAGTCAGATATTCAGAAGCTGAAGGGGTCTCTCAGTGGCGGAGTTTGAGATGAAAGATCTGTGTGCTGCTCGGAAAATTCTGGGAGTAGAAATCTATAGGGATAGGAAGAACAGAAAGCTTTTCCTATCACAGGAAGGGTACATCAAGAAGATTTTAAGCAGGTTTGGAATGTCTTCATCCAAGCCTATAGATACTCCAATTGCATCTAACAACAAGTTGGGAATGTACACGGTTCAGACTTATGAGGAGAAAGAGTACATATCTCGAGTTCCATATGCTAGCGCAGTTGGAAGTCTGATGTATGTTATGGTATGCACTCGACCAGACTTAGCATTTGCTGTTAGTGTGGTCAGTCGGTTTATGGTTCAGCCTGGGAAGGAACATTGGAAAGCTGTTAAGAGGATTTTCAGGTATCTTAGAGGTACTTCAGATATCGGTCTCTGTTATGGGAACGATACCCGATGTTTAGTGGCTGGTTTCTCAGATTCTGATTATGCTGGAGATGTGGACAGTAGGAGATCTATGACTGGTTATGTGTTCACTCTTGGAGGTTCTGTTGTAAGATGGAAGACAACTCTACAACCTAGGTTACTTTGTCTACTACAGAGGCAGAGTATATGGCCTTGACAGAAGCTACTAATGAGGGAATTTGGTTAAAGGGGATGGTTAATGATCTAGGCCTACATCAGGATCAGGCTATAGTGTATTGTGACAGCTTGAGTGCAATATGCTTAACCAAGGATCACGTCCATCATGAGAAGACGAAGCACATTGATGTCAGGTATCATTTTCTGAGAAATGAGAAGAGAATTGAAGTGAAGAAGGTAGGGACAGCTGATAACCCTGCTGACATGTTCACCAAGCCAGTTCCTGGGAGCAAGTTCCAACATTGCTTGGACTTGCTCAATATCACAAGTCAATAGTCTGAGCCCTTGTCTAGGGGCATCTGAGGCAGAGAAAGGTGCTGGCACTGTCATGGGTGCATCTGTTTCTATTGCTGGGAGGATTCAAGTCAAGGTGGAGATTTGTTGATATGCCTTGAATCAGTTATTGGCCGGAATACATACGTTGTACCTAGAATATGTATCTCAGTATTCTGCTCTATAATAAAACTTTGTTGTCTCTGTTGTGGATGTAGCTAACGTAATAGTTAGTGAACCACGTAAATTTCTGTGTCTCGATCTCTATTATTGTTCTCGTTCGATCTCTCGTTACAACAAATGCTAACACAAGGAATGAGACTTTAATTTAAGTCACAATTTGCTGGTTTTCGGAAAGGAAGATGTGATCACATTTTCAGCAACTGCTAAATTAGATGTTAATCTCACTGTCAGGAGTATCAAACAACACCTCTGTGATTATAACAGGGTCCATAATTTTCAGGATCACATTATAAACAATCTTCATTACAGAAGAATGGATTAAACTCAACCAAGTATGCACTCTTCTAATAAGTCAGGACTTTTTGGTGTTACCATAAGAATATGCACCCTGAAGGACCCTGACACACATTATCTATATACTGCTGTAGTTGCTTTTATTTTTGTAGAAAATTGTACTGGGCCAGAGGATATCCAGAATACTATGGAGTAAATGGATTCTCGGGAGGAGCTAAACTAGCTTTTGAATTGGCTAACGAAATGCAGCAGATGAACGTTGTTTTTAAAGATTAAGATATGCCCACCCTCAGGATTTTCAAACATCTCTACCAAGATGCAGTGCAAGAAAGATTTTCCCTTTGTTATCATGCTAGCTATCAAGGTGGCAATGAAGATATTATCCACCAAGTCTCTTCTGTTCTTGTGAATCTTCAAGTCATTCATAGGACTAAGAATAACCAGGCTTTTCTATTAACTTTGGTTTATAAGAATTCGAATATTCAGTCTGCTATCAGTTGGCAGAATCAGACAATTTCTGATTCCTTTTGTAATATTCCAAACTCGATTATCAGTATAGAGGAAATCTCCAGATAACAGATTAAGGTTGGGCAAAGCACCTCAGATGCTTATCAGTATTCAGCTTAGGCACCGCCTAATTTCTTATAAATTTTTTGAAAAAAATTCAGTTGCCAAATAAGAAGACGTTTTACTTGGAACTTCAAAGCACCTCGAAAGCACCTTTTCAAAAATTTACAACAACACAAACTAGGAAAAAATGGAACGAAGATAACAATATGTGATATACTACGAATTGAGCGATCGAGTAAATCTTGCCCTGACTGCAAATTAATTAACCACCACTTTATGTACAAAATCTTAGCAACCTTCTTAAGAAACCAACTCATGCACCTTACATACATACAAGTACGTCCATCTATTGTTTACGTGGTTGGATATTCATCTAGAGTTGGACTTTAACCTGTCCGATTGAAAGCTTCTCTGCAGAGCAAAACATGGTTATATATTAAAATCAAGTGAAAGACGAAGAAAGGGGAAAAACAAGGGGGAAAAGAAATGTAGAAATATTCTATACTGGCTAATTGGCTTGGTTGCAATGGTTGTCAACTACGGACCATGTTTTATTCTGTAATGCAAATGTGTAATGTATATAAAAATGTAAATGTTATTTGATAGCTCACCAGAATACAATGGATCTCATCTAGAATTGGCCTAAGCAAAGAAACCAAGCTTTCTTTAAGATCGTCGTAGTCTTCAGCTTGAGCCATGAGTAAGTTCATGAAGGTTTTGGCATCTCCAGGAACCAATCTTAAAGCTACCTAATAAAGATAGTAAGTTATTACTGCAACTATAGACATTAGTTGCAATAAAAAAGACGATCATGGATGCGTGAATGTAAATGCTTACTTTTGGAGATTAACACAACTTAGATGCTAAACAGCTAAATGGATAATAGACTCTTGAGGTTTAATTGTCATCGACAATTACCAGTTGTACTATTGCTAGCTAGCATTTGTAACAAAATAATGGTGTATACAAATAAATCATTTTTCTTGTTCCATATGGCTGGGCAGATAAACTGCAGTATAAAGCTGGTAAAACGAAATCAGAGCATATATATATATATATCTTAGAAACAATTCAAATTTCAATAGACTTTTACTTATGCTTACTTGGTCTGCAGCAGTTGATATCCATCGGTGCCATGGCTTCAGAGTGATCTCATAAGATTCTTCAACTGCTTTTTTCAGATTTCCATCTGGTTCCTTGCATAATTTCTCTAATAAAGATACTGCGAAGTACATGGACCTGGAAGTATATAAACTTATGACGTGTTCAGCCACTTAGTGGGTATGTTATGGTGAAAAAAATACTACTCCATGGACCTGGAGTATGCTACTTTTAACTGTGCTATTTCAATTTGCACCCGGTTAATGGAGAAGTGTACGCTCCATCTATTTGGCTCGTAAGGCAACCTTGGTAGTAAAAAGGTTCAAAAACATCCTAACAATTGTAAAAGATATGTGAAAAAAATCAGCAACGGAACCAGAAATTTATATGTGAAGGACTAAAATATTGATTTCCATGAATAACAAAATAAATATGTGATTGATTTGTTTTTCCAATCTACATTATGAAAACAAATTAAAGGTAACGTGTTTTAAGGAAACGTAATACTTATCAGTATTTACAGTACAATCCCAACAGGCTCCAAAATTACCAACATAGCAAGCTTTTAAATTTAAGTTACCCAAAATTAACGTACTAATTTTTTAACCAGTCGTAGGTTGATTTAATTTTTTGGACGTTATAGTCTAGTTTTGGAATAAAATGAGAAGTTCACATCTAAAAATTAAAATGAGAAGTTCACACCTAAAAATATTTGTAGGTGTTATAATGTTCTAGTTAAATAATATATTAAACAACATTTCAATAATCATTAAAAAAGTTAAAATAAAAAAATATAGTGTATTATGATAGGCAAGATAAATTAAGCAGTTTAAAAAGAGAATGATTAGTGGCTACGTGGAGTAAGTTTGGCTACTAATGGGCTGTACTTAATTTCTACCTAGTTGTTTTTTTTTGTTTTTTTAGGATTAGCACAGTGTAATTATGCTTTAAAATAAATCAATGCTCTAGTACAGCTGTGGGTTTCTCTCGATGTCCCTTCTTTGGTCTCTTTCTCCAGTATTCCAATCACATTTTTGTACGTGGAAGGATCCAAATCATGTAGCTTCTCTAATCTCTGCCACATTTTTAATGAAGGATAAAATGTAACCCTATAAATTTAGGGGCTAAAGCGAACATATCACGTATATGTATGCAAATCTGAAGATTGAACAATGAATACCATATTGGCGAATTCTGAATGTTGGACTGCGGATTTAGATATTTGTGTGGATATAAGTTGAAAAAAGATAAAAATGATGGTTTAAGACTGGACAGAGAGAGTTCCTACTTTCCAGCGTCTTATGAGTGTTCTTTTATCTTCTGGATTTTATCTTCTTGGATCTTTCTGTCCTTATCCGTCAGGTTTTTTCTTTCCTGTTTTTCTCTATAAAATATCAAGGGATCACTTTTTTTTAAGGATAAGTTAGGAAAAAAATGAAAAAAAAGTTCAAATGATTAGTTTTCTTATTTGTTGTCCAAAATCAAACAAACTTATTTCTTAGAAAAAGAGGGAGTGATAACTAACTTTCCTTTTTCTTATTATTATATGTGAAAAAAACTAAAAAAAGTCAACCAAATTTGGCTTTCGCCAAATATAAAGGGGCGAAGATTATTATAAGTTCATTTAGAATCGCACGTAGTTTTAAACTGCTCCGAGTTCAGACGCAATTATAATCTCCGCCGAAATTCAGAAGCAATTATAATCTCCGTCGAAATTCAAAGGAGCAATTATATATCTGCTATATCATGAAGAAAGTATACATTGATATGTACTGATCCAATTCAAGATTAGAACAAAGTACATATCGATATATACTATCATGTATGCAAGATGTAGATGCTTTAGTATAGAACAATGTACATCTATATATATGCTTTTATATCTATAGCATGAACAAAGTACATATCAATATATACTTATCCAATTCAAATATCTAGAACAAAGTACATATCAATATATACTTATCCAATTCAATATCTAGATGATATAATTTTGAAAATAAGCATACACTGATATGTACTGATCAATATATACTAAAAACCAAGTATATATCAATATTTACCATATGTTGCATGCTAGATCTATGTCCTAAAACATGAAAAAATAAATAAACATATATTGATATGTACCTATGTTGTATGCTATATCTAACTCCTACAACATGAACAAAGCAAGTTATACATTGATATGCACCAATGATATGTACCTTTTTTGGTAGAAACAACAACACCCTTCTTCTTTTTTTGTGATGTAGATGGAGAACGAACAACAAGAGCTTTGTTCTTCTTCTTTGTAGATGGAGAATCAACAACAGTTGTTACATTTTCTTCTGATGTTGTTGGAGAATCAACAACTTCATTTTGTTTCTTCTTTTTTGATTTTGCTGGTGAACAACAGTTTGTTTCATTGTTTTTGATCTTGTTTGAGAACCAATAACTTTTGTGTTCTTTTTCTGTTTTGATTTTGCTGGAGAATCAACAACAGTTTTTTTTTTTTTTTTGATGTTGTTGGAGAATCAACAACTTCATTCTGCTTCTTCATTTTTGATTTTTTGGGTATAGAATCTACTTTAGAAGCTTTCTTGTTCTTTTTTTGTGGTGGAGATTTAAGAGTATCTTGTTCTTCAATCACAGTTTCCTTTATACTTCTGTTGATTTTTCGTTTTGTACTCATTTTTAGATGGATTTTTTGAAGTAGTATAATGCTGATCAGTAGGTTAGGTTTTAGTTTGTATAATGCTGTAAGAAATCAAAATGCTGCTAATCCTGTTGAGTTTCGGTTTTTTTTCTCTGTTTTTAAGGTTTTGATTTTCGATTTTTGTTTTTGCCCTAGTTTTTAAGTTTCTAGGTTTTGATTTTGAGAGTAATGGAAGTCGAGTGGTGTAACTGGTGTTGGTGGAGTAGATGAACGTTTTGCCTGTTAAGAAGTAGAGTAGTGTAGGAGGTGGAAGACGTGGGATGTCCACACGTGAGTAGTTATGGGTGGAATGTTAAATGGGTTTTTTGAATAGGTTTTTGGACTAATGGGTAAGTACGTTTTCCGGGTGAACTAACCATTAACATGGTCCGGGTTTTACGGACGGTCCAACAAATTTCAGTGAACTAACCATTAACATGGTCCGGGTTTTTCGGACGGTCCAACAAATTTCCCTATATTTAGGTCACTGTGGTTGCAGGGTCGACATCTATCTGTATAATAATCGATCAAGGCCTGCTGATATTTTATCATAAGATGCTTCTACAAAGCTTGCAGCTTTTACTGAATCAAAAATTTGCTAGTCGCGCGCTGGTGTGTATCCAAATTCCCAACTAGGTAGTAATTGGTGCCGGCTAGATTTGAAAAATCTTACTCATAAGAGTATGCTAAAATTAATGGATTAGACTGTTTTTGACTATTTTACAGGGAGAAACCCCTTAATAATCGTCAAGTAAATGGATGACAGTGTAGCAAATTAAGAGAAGGTTAATGGACAAAATGAAATAGCCAAACGACTTGGATATACTTACAAATATGCAGTTAGTTACCTCTTCCCCGCTGATGGTGGAATAGCAACAACATAAAAAAAAACAAATTGTAGCTAATTTGTATAAGTCTAAACTCTGAGTTCACTAACACTAACAGGTCAAATTTTGCTTACAATAAGATCCACCCCATATTCTGGTTCCAAAGTCAGTCTACATGCTGGAGAGTGTCGATATTTGGGAGAAAGAGAAAGAGCGAAAGAAAACTTGGATAAGATAAGAGAGAGAATAATTTTTAACTCAATTATCGCAATATTCTGCCTTAAGCAAATCCAAGGTCCGACTCCAAATGGCATGTACACTTGTGGAACAGTGCATGCACCGGCAGTTCCTTGCAACCACCTATCAGGATTAAAATCACCAGCATCAGGACCCCAGAGCTTGGGGTCTCAATGCAATGTCACTAACGGAAGCCAAACAGCTACGCCTTTTGGGACATGAATATCCCCAATGGTAACTTCTTTGAATGCCTCTCTACTCATGAACATAGCAGGAGGGTACAAACGCAATGTCTCTTGAATCACCATCGTTAACTACCGTATATAGAAATTGAATAGGTTAGAAACCATTGTTAACTGAAAGCAAGAAGAACATTGTTAATTAGAATGTGATATTCACTTACCAATTTCATCTTACGAAGCATGTTGAAATCTGGGTAGGAACCTTCGCATATTTCAGATACCTCAATGCGAACACAAGTTTGCCATTCTGGATGTGTAGCTAATAACATCAAGATCCACGACGCTGAAGTTGCAGTAGTCTCGAACCCAGCGAAATAGATATTCTTGCAGTTGTCGACAATAAATCGATCAGTCGATTGTAACCTTAAACTCTCATTGTTAGCACCCTCGAGTATCATTTGTAATAAGTCCTTCTCTGTTTTAACTTCTCTTCTTTCCTTTACTACCTTTAAAATCAGTCCAGATATTTCTTTCTCTAACCTCCAAATCTTTCTGAGTGTTCTTGGTAGGAAGATAACTGAAAATTCGAACTTACAAAATGAAGTTAGAAATAACTAAAACAAAAAGGAAAAGAAAATAAATAAACATGAGAAATGAAAACTATAGGTCACACATAAATAAAGATGATGTTGTCTGCAGAGTTCAGAGCACGAAGAAAACAATGTACCTTGATCCAGGGATACCAATGAATAAACCTTGCTTGGCCATGATTTCCTGAGAGCTCTGATCTTTGCAAAAATTTCTTTGCCTTTGTTATAAGAACTACCAAAACAAGCTTTTGAGATTACATCTGCGGAGAAACTTCTCAAATCCAGATCCACTCTTATGTCTGCAGTTCCTCCTCCATTTTCAACTTCACTCTCCCATTTTTGCAATACTGGGTTTGCAGAATCCAACATGTGATTCATCATGCCCTAATATAAAATCAGCATAAAGTAAACTTCAGTACACCAGGACTTTGCTATGTGTTTCACAAATTATTCACTCAGCCATTTAAGCAAGGGAACACTTGAGGTACCCGATGAAATTTGGCATAAGCTCAAAGCACAACAAGTGAGATCATTTGTTTGAACCTTTTGTAAGACAAGGATACTTCTGCTAGATTAAAATGACCTTTCTACAGAGGTGTAAAACACCTACAAATGTTCCTCTAAAGTTCACAAATGATATAAAATTCTATTCATATGAAACTAGTTGAACTGAACATCAAAAAATGCAACCTTAATTTGTTGGTTTGAAGCAATTGCTTCTAGGAATTGTTTAGCTGGTCTTCAAGTATTTTGTTGCACTAGACGGCCATTATAACATTTTCTGACTATCTTATGGGGAAATATATCTATAATGAGTTTTAGCCATTACTTGTGCTTGTTTTGCTGTTTTTGGGACCCGATAACAACGTTAATGGCTGTTTTCCAAACACTGGTACAAAAGACTAATAAGCTTCAACAAAAAAGGCAAAATGTATCACTAGTGGCATTTTACCTTTACTATCTCCATGTAGAACTCAGGAGCTATGATCTTTCTTTCTTGGGCCCAGAGTGATCCGTTAGCTCGAATAACTCCTTCACCAAACAATGGCCGGCGATACCTCGATGTATGCTTTCCCAAACTCATTGAAGTCCAAAGGTTGATTTCCTTTACCAATTCCGGTTGTGTTATATACAAAATTTGTGTGTTTCCAGTGAGTAAGTGAATACAGGACCTGCACCAAATACCCAAAATATAAATGTAAAGTAAACCATATACGATTCTACTCTTTGATGAGCCGTTATACAAAATTCTTAGGAAAAATGTAAGATTAATTTGAAAATTAAGGCTATATTTCATTCAAGTGTACATTTTATCACGTTTTTATACTGGTTAGTACATTTTGTACAATTGTTGATAAAATTTGTTTAGTCGATCGTCCAATCCTTACATTACCGTTCTCTACATCAAATTAGCTGGAGTACTGTAGAGAATGGAGAACTTGGTTTATGCAAAAAATAAATAATGATCAGAAATTGGTTCATCTTCATACAAAAATGATTTAACAGTAAACGGCACACCATATTCATTTCTCCACTGCTCGAAACAAGGGAAGTTTCTGGAAATATGATCCTCTTTAACACTCCTTTCATCGATTGGAACCTTCACTGCCGTTGATTGGATTGTCTTCATATCAGGAACGTTTCCATGAAGAAAAGAAGATGGAGACCATTGATTCCTTGTTTTAAGAGCTTTGATCGAAGAGTTTTAGGTTTTAAGACTAAAATCCTGTAGAGATTTATGAAACAACTCAATAAAATCAAAACTATTCAAGAGAAGAAGATGTTGAGAAATGGTAACAGTAATTCCATGGCTTCCTCACTCTTTTCACTTGTCTGCTTTTCTCTTCATATCTTCTGCAGTCTCAGGTCAACTCTTTTGTGGTGGTATTAAAAAATTACTCCGTATTAGATTAATGTGAGAATCTAATCTCTATATCCCCACCCTTTTAATGAGGACAAGGACAGGGACAAGCTAAATATAACTTGTCCGATTTGAGTTAATTTAAAAGCGGACCGTCGGATTTTTATAATTTTAAAATTCAGCTGCCAAATTTCATGTTAAAATTACGTATAAATATTTAATATGAATTATTGGATAGCATTGAATCTAATTACAGCTGTCAATATCATATTCGATTAATTTTTAACGTCAAGATGATGAAGGATTTCGGTGTCATATATCAAATATTTTAGGGGTTTTATTTAATGTATCAATACTTTTAAAGGACTAAATTAGAAAATGTATATACAATTGAGTTTTAGTAAAAACTCAATTTCTTCTCTCCTTTTTCTTTTGCGACTCTGAGCTCTAAGGAGGTGAAAATGGTGAAATTTGACTGTTGATGTAGATGATGATGATATGCCACATTAAATTTTAACATTCAATAAAAGTTTTCTTCTCCAAATTCGATTCAATCTCTGTTAACCAAAGTTACTCGATTTGTAACCCTAATTTGCTTTCCCAAATGGTTTTTTTTAGAAATTAGGATTTTAATTGAGTAATTTTAACCAACAGAGATTGGACAGATAACAAACATCGAATTGAAGAATTCTACTGCTTCATAGGTTAGTTTCTTCTTTTGATTATGTTGAATGATTTTCTGTGATAATTGGGGTTTTTTTGTTGGTAATTTTCGGCTCTGTGAATAAAAATTGAAATTAGGACAAAAATTATGGTCATATTCATGAAGATATTTTCTTATGTTATCAAAAAGCAGAAGTGAATACAAAACGTGCTAAACATGATATTTGGATAGTTAGATAAGATTTCGAATGATGGGTGGAGAAAATTTGGAGTACAATCTATAAATGGAACCAAGTATTTGAAGTGAAACCTCAGTCACAGACGGACATTGATTTTGAAAATATAGTGAAAAGTTCTTTCACTTTATCTCAGTTTGGTTTTCTTTTGGTGGTGGTTTTGATCTTTATGACTAACTATTAGTAAGTAATTATTTGATTAATGGTTGGATTAAATTCCCTGACTGATTATATATTTGTCTTTGTTGTTATTTTGAGGAGAATGCTGTGTTGATGGAGGATTGTTATCGTTTATAATGTTGTGGTTGGGTCAATTTTGTAGTGGTTTGATTGTTTGAGGTTTCGAATCTTGATAGTTCATAGTGTTTGTATATGGGTTACAATAGATTATTAAGATATATGAATAAAAACATAATGTTTTCAATACCTTAGAAATCCGACTAATTGATCCTTTAACGTTGTCAGTTGTTAGTTGAAATTGTGCATGAATACAAGGGAATTGATTTTTGGTATGCATAAAACGCTGCTATGGGTGTCTTAAACCATCCACCTTATGACCTAAAAGTTAGGTCGACTTTTTCTCGACCAGTTTCTTTTGGACAGAGTCGAGCCTTGAAGTAGAAGATGTGAGTTTATAGAAGATGATGAGATGGTCCAAACTTTAAGGGTTTGTTGTTGATTGTTTATAGAAGATGGGTTAATTGGAAAGTTGAGCTTAAAACAGTTGAGGGTGAGGAGGTATCTCTGTTGTAGAATATTGAGGAAGAATAAGTGTGTACAATTGATTTTTTTTTGGCAGATATGGTGCTTTTCGAAATGAAAGAAGTTTGGGGGTTAAACTTGTTGTTGTTGCCGTTGACACAACCATAAGAACTTATGCTACCATTGATGTTGTTACAACAAGGAGAAAGAAGTTGGTTGTCGCAGTGTATAGAAAGTTGGGTTTGAGAAGGTATGCAAGACATAGACAAGAAATAATGGGTTTGAGTTTTTGTGGGTTTCCAATGAGGATAAAAAAGAGAGAATAAGAGATGGATTATTGTTTATCTGAAAGAAGATAGTCTGAATGAGGGAAATTGCAGAAAGATAGAGAAGTCATCGAGAAAGAAAATTTGATGTTGGTTCAATTTGGTTAGGTGATGAATGATAGACACATTTTTGTGTCTAAATTGCGCTCGATTTTCTATTTTGTTAGTGTTCGATTTTGTACTTTTATTGGTTTTTTGTGCTTTTATAGGTATTGTAGAGAAATAAATAATCTGGAAAAAATCGACTCAAAAATTTGTTAAAGGCACCCGGGGAAAAGTGATCAAGGCACCCACACTTTGGATTGGGGGCACCCCCCTTTTGATTTCAAAATTCCGATTAAGGCGGGAAAGTCTTTTTATTTCGGGAAGAACTTATGTTGGCTTATGTTGCGTGACTTTGGGAGAGTTGGGTAATCAATTATTAGCGTCGCCGACGCGGATTTGTTTTTAGGTTTAGAGTTTTAGATTTATTTTTATTATTTATTTTTATTTTTATTATTTTACTTTGTTCTATTTTACGTTTCTTTTGGTATTTATCTTTTTGCTACAGGTTTTGGATTTTGGATCGAAAAGAAAGTGAGCCAAAGACTTGGAATTAAAGCTAAAGACTTGGAGTTAAAAGTTAAAGCTTCAAGAACGAAAAAGAAGACGGAGATTTTTTCTTAATTAGAATTTATTTTATTTTAGATTTTATTTGTTTTTGTTTTTCAGAAAAGTGTATTAGGATTTTAATTGTTTCTGTAAAAAAAAATTATATTTTGGACACTTCTTTTTGGACTTTCTTTTGGACATTTGGACACTTTATTTATTTTTAAACCCTACGGAAGGGTATTATTAAATATAAACTGCTACGGGGAAGGACGACAATTACGATATTGTCTCGGCCCCTCGGGTTCGCACACTGACACAGGAGTCGGTGGCCCGAGTCGATACAACCGATTCATCCCCCGTCTGGTATGGGAGGTAAGACTCGATCAACCCACGAATCCCCTGCAAGTGGGTTTACTGTATTCCTTCATATGCATATATGTTGAGGAATTGAATACGGACTTATTTCTCTAGTAAAGGGCAAGAACTGACAATACAAGATAAGGACTCGGATTTCATCACCGTTTCCTTCTTGCCCGCTTTAGGAACACGTTACCAAACGCGAACCTAAACCTTAAAATTTTGACTAGAAAGAGACCGACAGGGTAACGAGCTTATAGGAAACTCGTTCAAAAGGACTGTATTGGTTACTTTGTTAACCGAACTCGAAGTTCAAGAAGATTATTTTAAGTTGATTAGAGACGCCTTGTAACCCAGGGAAAAGTGCCAAAGAGACAGGGTTATCAAAGCCCCTTAGAGCTTATCCTGTTTCTCTTCGACTTAATCTAATTTGGATCGTTCTAAGAGGTTTGCTAAAATTGTAACTAGTTTCCTTTTGAAAGAATAGAAGTTGGTCTAGAAACAATCTAAGTGGAGCCATCATGCTTTTTTTTGCTAGATTTAATAGGTTTGATTTGGTTGAGTCATCCTTGCTTGTGATTGTTAGAATTCCCTTCCAATTAAGATTTACTTTTTTAGTTTTTTTTTAGTGTATGCCAAGACCGCTTGAAGTCATCATTGAGCGGACTTGGAAAAGAGACACTCTAGGTCGTTTGATTAGTGAGGAACTCGAAGACTCTTCTTTTGAGGGACCTGTTTTTGAAAATTTCAATTTTGAGAATTTGACACTGTGTGAAGTACTTCTAGTCCTTTGTTAGCGCCAGCAATGGCAACTTTAAAAGCTTTGTTGAACCCGACTATGACTTCTCGTCCATAATGTAATAAGTTAGCTGAAACTGAAGCAAACTATGAGTTGAAACCTGGGACCATACAGATGCTCCCAATCTTCATAGGGAAAGAAAATGAAAACCCATATTTCCATGTTAGGGATTTTGAGGAAATATGTAGTACAATCAGGATAAAGGACCTAGATGATGAATCATTGAAACTTAGACTTTTTCCTTTTTCGCTAAGAGACAAAGCTAAATCTTGGCTATATAGTTTGACTTCTGAGTCAATTGAAACCTATGAACAACTTACATCTGCCTTTTTCCAGAAGTTTTTTCCTAAGCACAAAACATCATCTATTAGGCAGCAGATTTGCACATTTGCTCAACAAGAGGGAGAATCTTTATATAGGTATTTAGAAAGGTTCAATGACTTATTATCCCAATGTCCTCATCATGGTTTAGAAAAAGTAAGGCTAGTTCAGATCCTCTACGAGGGTTTAGATTATTCGACAACAACCATGGTTGAGTCTTTATGCACAGGTGGGTTTGAAAATAAAACTATCGATGGTACGATGACATTTTTGAATGAAATCGCCGAGAAAACCCAACAGTGGGAAAATAGTAGGGAGCCCCAGAAAGTAATTCTTCTAAGTAGAGGAAATGTCAATAGGGTAGAAGGATCTTATGAATCGGATGCCAAAATAGCGGCTATATCTAAAAGGTTAGAAGCTTTAGAACTGAGTCAATCTAGTTGTATACTTGAGCCCAAGCCATTTTGGGAAGGACATACTGTAGAAGAGCAAGCCCATGCTCTTTATAATAACACTACATTTGATAATCATCAAAAGTTTGACCCTTATTCAGAAACCTATAACCCTGGTTGGAGAAACCATCCTAACCTTTCTTGGTCTAAGGGCCAGAGTCAAGGTCAGTCTAGTAATTCTAAGGCTCCCTCAGGTTTTGGTTATACTAAGAATCCTTCAGGTCCGGCATAATTTCAGAATCCGATAAATAAGACGATCATGAGTTTAGCAGAGTCTGTTGTTTCATTAACTCAGAACACTAAATATTTTCAGTAGTTTGTCAACCAAAGTTTATGAGAAAATCAAAAGATCGTTCAGGCTAACAGTCAGGCCATTTCCAATTTAGAAACCCAGGTTGGTCAAATCGCTGAGTCTTTGAAAGAAAGAGAAAAAAGCAAGTTCCCTAGTCTACCTCACCCCAACCCTAGAGGAGTTCATGAAATATCTTCTGGTGAGAAATCATCAAATCATGTGAATGCAATTAGAACCGTTAGGAATGGTAAAGTGCTAGATAACAAGGTAACCATGCCTGATAGTGAACATACTGTAGTTCACCCTTCTGAGCCAGCAACTATTGAAACTGATAAAGTCTCCAATGAGCCCGATGTAGCTCCTCATAAGCAAGATTTTTTGCCCAGAGCCCCGTTCCCACAACTCTTAGCACCAACTAAGAAGGAATCCAACTTTAATGACATAATAGAGGTTTTTAAGCAAGTCACGATAAACCTTCCATTGTTAGACGCAATTAGGCAGATTTCTACTTACGCCAAGTTCCTTAAGGACATCTGCATGCGAAAGCGAAAGCTTAGTGTACAAAAGAAAACCTTTTTAGTTATTCATGTGAGTTCAATTATTCAGAACAATGTAACCCCTAAATACAAAGACCCAGGGTCCCCAACCATTTCTTGCATAATAGGTAAATACTGTATTGAGAAAGCGTTACTTGACTTAGGAGCCAATGTGAACTTACTTCCGTACCATGTGGACCTGCATTTAGGACTTGGTGATTTGAAACCTACTCAGATGACATTGCAGTTAGCTGATAGGTCTGTGAAAATTCCTCGTGGTGTCATAGAGGATGTTCTTATTGAGGTCGATAGGTTTATTTATCCAGTAGATTTTGTTGTCCTTGATACCCAACCTGTCCCTGACCCAGAGAATCAGATACCTACGATATTAGGTCGCCTGTTTTTAGCGACATCCAACGCGATCATTAACTGTCGAAATGGTATTATGTACTTATCTTTTGGTAATATGACTATTGAGCTGAATATTTTCAACATTAGTAAGCAACCACCTGAGCTAGATGACATGTGCACTGAAGAGGTGAACATGATAGGAACACTAGTTCAAGAGTCATTACCGAACACTTTGTTAGAAGATCCATTAGAGAAATGCCTAGCCCACTTTGGTTTTGATTTTGATGATGATAGTGTAATCAATGAGGTGAATACTTTGTTAGATTCATCCCCTTTGTTGGACACTATTAATGGATGGAAACCTAAGTTTGAACAACTACCAGTTTCTAAGTCTACCCTAATTCCTTCTTTAGAAGAGCCTCCTAAATTGGACCTTAAACAACTACTAGATACTCTGAAATATGTGTATTTAGACCCATCTGAGACTTTGCCTGTGATTGTAGCATCTGACTTGGATAGTAACCAGGAAAGTAGGCTAGTGATCGTGCTTCAAGATAATAAGAAAGCTTTAGGGTGGACCATATCATACATTAAGGGAATAAGTCCTACTGTTTGTATGCATCAGATTCATTTAGAGGATGATACAAAACCGTCTATGGAGATGCAACGTCGACTTAATTCTAATATGAAAGAAGTAGTTCGAACTGAAGTGCTTAAGTTGTTAAATGCGGGTATTATTTACCCAATTTCAGAAAGTAAGTGGGTCAGCCCCGTTCAGGTTTTCCCCAAGAAATCAGGTATCACTGTAGTTCAGAATGATAACAATGAATTAATCCCAACCCGAGTGACCACGGGGTGGCGTGTTTGTATTGACTATAGAAAATTGAACAAGGTCACAAGGAAGGACCACTTTCCCCTTCATTTTATCGACCAAATGCTTGAGAGATTAGATGGACATAGCCATTATTGCTTGCTAGATGGTTTTTCTGGTTATAATCAGATTGTTATTTCCCCGGAAGACCAAGAGAAAACTACTTTTACCTGTCCCTTTGGTGCCTTTGCATATAGACGCATGCCTTTCGGATTGTGTAATGCACCCGCTACTTTTCAGCGTTGTATGATGAGCATATTTTCTGACATGGTAGAACGGTTTTTAGAGGTCTTTATGGATAATTTTTCAGTATTTGGGTCATCTTTCGATGAGTGCTTGCATCATTTGACATTAATGTTCACTAGGTGTAAGGAAAAGAATTTAGTGCTTAATTGGGAAAAATGCCATTTCATGGTTCGATCAGGAATTGTTTTAGGGCATATCGTATCTTCTAAGAGTATAGAGGTAGACAAAGCCAAAGTTGAACTTATTAAGACTTTACAGGTCCTCAAAACTGTACGAGATGTTAGGTCATTCTTAGGGCATGCAGGTTTTTATCGTCGATTCATTAAGGATTTTAGCTTGATTTCTAGACCTCTTTGCAATTTGCTTGCAAAAGATGTTAAGTTTGTCTTTGATGATGCTTGTTTAAGGGCTTTTGAGAATCTTAAGACTTTACTCACTACCGCGCCCATATTCCAGACACCTAACTGGAACCTACCCTTTGAGATAATGTGTGATGCTTCGGATTATGCTATTGGTGTTGTGTTAGGTCAGCGAGAGAACAAATTACTTCATGTGATTTACTATGCTAGCAAAACCCTGAATGATGCCCAACTGAACTACACCACCACATAGAAGGAACTATTAGCCATTGTTTTTGCCTTAGACAGGTTTAGATCCTATCTCTTAGGTTCTAAGGTTATAGTGTTTACCGATCATGCTTCTTTGAAGTACTTTCTGTCTAAGAAAGATACTAAACCTAGATTGATTAGATGTATCCTTTTGTTACAAGAATTCTCGCTAGAAATTAGAGACAAAAAGAGTGCAGAAAATGTAGTAGCAGACCACTTGTCTAGACTCGTTGTGGAGTCCCCTGATGATTCTTTTCCTGTGAGAGATAGTTTTCCTGATGAATAACTATTCCTTGTTTCCCAATCACCTTGGTTCGCAAATATAGTGAATTATCTTGTTACTGGTCGATGCCTCAACACTGGGGTAAACAAGATCGTTCTAGGTTTTTAGCCGAGGTGAAGCATTTCTTTTGGGATGATCCTTATTTGTTTAAGTATTGTCCAGACCAGATTATTAGGAGATGTATGCCTGAGAGTGACCAGTCCAGTATTATTTCCTTTTGTCATGATCATGTTTGTGGAGGTCACTTTAGCGCTAAGAAGACTGCTACTAAGATATCGCAGTGTGGATTCTATTGGTCGTCATTGTTTAAAGACTCCCACAGTTATTGTGCTACTTGTGAGCGCTGTCAGAAGTTAGGAACCATTTCCCGTAGAAATATGATGCCTTTGAACCCGATTTTAGTTATTGAGGTCTTTGATGTGTGGGGCATTGACTTTATGGGTCCATTTCCTAATTCCTTTGGTTATTTTTACATCCTTGTCGTTGTAGACTACGTATCTAAGTGGGTAGAGGCGGTTTCGTATAAAACAAACGACCACAAGGTTGTGGTCCAGTTTTTGAATGATAACATATTTGCACGTTTTGGTACACCGCGAGCTGTAATTAGTGATGGAGGGTCACACTTTTGTAACCGACCGTTTAAGCTTTTAATAAAAAAATATGGCATTACCCATAAAGTAGCTACCCCATATAACCCACAGACTAGTGGTCAACTAGAGGTTTCCAACACGGAGATAAAACGTATTCTAGAGAAACAGTTAATCCTAATAGGAAAGACTGGTCGTTGAGGCTTATTGATGCCTTATGGGCTCACCGCACCGCGTTTAAGACCCCCATTGGAATGTCACCCTATCGTCTAGTTTTTGGCAAGGCATGTCACCTGCCCGTCGAGTTAGAACATAGAGCATATTGGGATGTAAAGCAGTTAAATTTTTCGCTTGACAAAGCAGGAGCTCACAGGAGGCTCCAGCTCTAAGTTGGAAGAGATTCAGAGAGATGCATATGATAATGCTATGGAGTATATGAACAAAATGAAACTTGTGCATGATAGAAATATTTTAAGAAAGTCATTTTCCCCAGGTCAAAAAGTTCTTCTGTATGATACTCGTTTGCATCTTTTCCCCGGGAAGTTACAATCTCGGTGGACCGGTCCGTTCGTTGTTCGTACTGTTTTTCCTCATGGTGCTATTGAGATTGAGACTCAAGATGGTAGAAATCCCTTCAAGGTTAACGGTCAGAGATTGAAATCATTTTTAGATCCTTTCCCTACAGGTGATGTTGAGGAGGACCCTGTTTACCTTGATTGACCATCAAGGTTGTTTCTGTACATTAGTAGATTTTTGTAGGTTTTTAGTTTTTTAGTTTATTCTCCATAGAAGGATTGCTACGCTTCACTCAGGTACTATCTTTCTGACTTACCTCGTTATTCCTCTTTTTACTTATCTATTGGTACTGCTATTTATTTCGAAACATTGAGGACATTGTTTGATTTAAGTTTGGGGGTAAGGGAGAAACTTTTTAGTGAAATAATAAAGCTCTAGAATTTAGAATCTTGTGAACACTTCAGGGTGACACTAACCATTCTAGGTAGATAGAAACTTAGCTCTTTTTCTATAGGAATTGGTGTGCCCAGTTAAATGGTCTATTCATAAAAGGACAGAGTTCAGGTGTTAGAAATAACATGATATTCGTCACCACATCTCGGAGTCTATCTCGACCAGATCACTTTCTGTTTTTACTTTTGTAATTTTGTGTTTCTCTAAGTGATTTGGTGGGGCCCAGTATCAAATTGTTATCGCCGTCAGGATGAAATAAAGTGTTTTGAGATCAAGCCCCATTATTGCATTTTAATTTTTAAAAAAAAATATTGACACTTTGATAGCAATATGTGTGTGTTCTCCTTGTCTTCGTTGCCTAAGCAAGCGTGGATCGCAGGATCCATGGGAACTATCATGTAAGATGCTGATAAGAACCATGCGGTTGGATTCAATGTGATCCAATCATGTTGTCAATACATTTATTATTTTATTATCAATAAGTCGATTGCTGGAACCCGTGTATATACCAGTTGAATCGATATTAGTATTAGATTTAAGACCAGTGGGTACGTATCTCAATTCATTAGGTTTCATCCTGGCACTGACCTTCAGACAGATATGGGAAACACCGTTCACCTTAGTCAACACGTGCAACTTTCATATTTTCCATGTCCATCTTCTAAATCTTTTCATGTGATTGAACTGTGATAGATTCTGAGTCTTGTGGTTGAACGATTATCTAAGTAGAACTCCGTTGTCTTATATATGAATTTTAGTATGCTTGATTAAACACTCGTGTACATCAACTTGACTCATATAGGGTAATGATTCTCATAGTCGAAGAATTGAGTAAGCTAACTAAATAGCTTGTTTAGTGTTTATCCTTAATCGTTCACGAGTCGCTAAAATCTGGAGTAAAGGTTTTGTGGGTATACCTCATGTAAACCCTCACGAGACAAAACTCGTCCAATAGGGACACCTAGGGGTTTAAAGGCTTATTACATATGCTAAATTTAGTCGCGCTTCCTGGAAAGTGAGTTAGGATTTTATTTTTATATTAGATTTGCTTGAGGACTAGCAAATAGTAAGTTTGGGGGTATTTGATAGACACATTTTTTTGTCTAAATTGCGCTCGGTTTTCTATTTTGTTAGTGTTCGATTTTGTACTTTTATTGGTTTTTTGTGTTTTTATAGGTATTATGGAGAAATGAATAATCTGGAAAAAATCGGCTCAAAAAATTGTTAAAGGCACCCGGGGAAAAGTGATCAAGGCACCCACACTTTGGATTGGGGGCACCCTCCTTTTGATTTCAAAATTTCAATTAAGGCGGGAAAGTCTTTTTTTTTCAGGGAGAAATTCTGTTGGCTTATGTTGCGTGATTTTGGGAGAGTTGGGTAATTAAAATTCACCCAAAGTGAATTAAACAACCAGAATATCATAAACACACGTCACAAACGTGTTTTGGCCGGGAAAATTGGTTGGCAGATGTGAATTTCGACGGAAAACCGAGTTCCTCCCTGTTTCGGTTTCACACGTAATTAGAGGATGATTTGAACGTGTTTTATGATTCCTTATCAACTAAGAAGACTTCCTAGGGTTTAATAACCCTATATATATTAAAGAGAATGGAGGAAATCGCATACAGGAGCTGCCAGAAAAGAGAAAAAAAGAATACAGGAAAACTGCTGCTGCGAAGAAGAAGAAGACGCTGAAGAACATAAGACTGTCGTAGAACTGTCATTCTTTCTGTCGCTGTTTCATTCAGCTGCTAAGGCGGTCTTATTTCTACTGCGGTATCGGTCCATTCTTCTTTCCTGTTTCCTTTTATTTCTTCTGTAACACTGAGATCACTTCACTGTAACTTTTATATACGTCTCAAAACTTCTGTGTTACTCCTTTTTCACCATTGTAAGCACCTTTTGAGCAATGAAAGTCTTTTTTGAGTGTGTTTCCATTACAATGATCTAATCTCCATCACTGGGGCGACGGAGGAAGCCGTTCATCTAATAATTCTGGTAACTTCTATTTTAATTATATTTATTCTACAATTCTTTTATTATTAATTGCTTGAATTAAAATTGAAAAAATGGTTTTTCTCAAATAATTGTGTTTTCTTCTGATGGGTCATACTTGGTTTTTAAACTCTTGATGTCTCATGCTCTTGATTAACAATTATTCTTTCAAAAATCTATTTTTGGCATATTTAGATTAAATATAAGAATTGTTAGATGTTGTCACTGAAGTATCGGTTAATGGTGGAATCTTAAGCCCTAGTTTTTCTTTATCCATTTTAAAATCAAATTGTTTTAGTTCTCTTTATTTTCTGTTATTAAAAATTAGGTCTAGAAATTAAATCTTCACAAGTCCGAGAATCGAACCTATTTACCACTATTAAAAACTATATCAATGAATGACTGCAATTGAATTTGGGTATGAATCAGATTGCCGAAAAAACAATCAGAAGTACTTTGTTGTGACTGTGACATAAATGGGTTTATTTTGAATTCGTGATTAAAAGCGGGGAAGAAGAGATGCCATGATTATAACAATACAACAAACTCATTGAAGCAAACGTTAAGTCTTATGCTCAAGTTATTTGAGAAACTGACTGACTAAATAAGAAGAGACATACAATGTATTGGACATCAGATTACTTCGCATAAGAAATGGTTTAGAACAAAGGTCATGACTACTCATTTGATACCCGGACAATGAGTATTTTTTGTTACAAATTCCATTTTGGGGTTCCGCCATTTGAAGTCGAGACCCAGAACGAAACATTTAAAAGGTAGTGAATACGGATCCTTGAGAAACACCAATTTACCGATGTGCAACACAGTGCTCTCTACTTGTTTTTTTTTTTAATGTTTTGCTTTGCCAGAAGATTTATTAATATATAATCACCAAATATGAGTGTGTGCTATGAGTCTCATGACTTATAATCAGTGTTTTTTGTTTGTTGAAGCAATGATCAGTGTTTTTGATTCTAGTAGTTTAATTTTTCATGGCTAATTTTATGTCTATCCATTTTATTTCAAGCCTATCCAAGTTTGTTCATATCTAGGTGAGGGGATAAGAGTGTCTAAAAAAAAGGTAAAACTACTAAATTACCTTCATTATATTTTTATCCTTATCCCTAATATTTTAAATCTATTTCTATTTTCCTCAAAACCAATCAAAAATTAGAATTTTTTTCTTTTTCAAATAATAAAAAATATATATATATTGATTTGAAAATTTTCAGAATAATCGGCCAATATAGCACTTAAATGATGGTCGATTGTTCTTGGTGTACTTGATCCATGAAGAACATCAATCCGGAATCGACATACATTCTTCATTTTTATGGCCAATTAATCCAATCGGCAGATACAATCCTCCACAAGTGCCTATTGTTAAAAAATAAAAAATGATAGTTTTTTTTATAAAATTTTTGCCCATAATCGGTTGATAAGGTTCCCCACGTGTTCGCTTCTAAAAAACTCAAAATTCAAAAGTTTTTTTCAATTGTTTTGCCCAGATTCGGTGGATAAGGCTCCCCATGTATGCCGATTCTAAAGAACTCAAATTCAAAAGTTTTTCTGTAAATTTTTTGGCCCAAAATCGGTGGATATAAATGCACTTATTCATGCACTGATTCTAAACTTGACATTTTCTTCGACTGTTTTGCTCCTAACTTCTTCGTCCAACGTCGGAATTACTTCATTCTTTTTTAGATTGAACTCGTCTTTTTATTCTTTACAAGATAGAGCTAAGAATTCCTGTATTTGGACAAGTTTTATTTGATATCTTACTTCCTTGGATGTCTTGTAGTACGACATGCAAAGATGGATGGAAGTAAGACATCAAATGGAACTTGTATAAATCCAGGAATTTTTAGTTATATCTTGTATAGAATGAAAATACGAGTTCAACGCAAAAAAAATGAGGTTATTCCGATGTCGGACGAAGAAGTTATGAGCAAAATCGTCGAAAAAATGTCAAGTTTAGAATCGGTGGTAAGTGCATTTATATCCACCGATTTTGGACAAAAAAATTACAGAAAAACTTTTGAATTTGAGTTTTTTTGAATCTGCACACGTGGGGAACCTTATTCACCGATTCTGGGCAAAAATTTATGGAAAAAATTATCGTTTTTGAGTGTGTTTTTTTACAATCGGTCGATATGAATGTCAATATCGACCGATTCTAGAGTGTGATTTTTTAAAATCGGCTGATATGAGCACCCCTATATGCCGATTCCTCTTTTTCTTCGTCAATGAAGAACATCAAACCACATTCGGCATACTGTGTCATCGTATCCACCGATTTTAGTTTGATGTTCTTAAGATAATGTTTTGACTATTCATTAACAACAATTAATTTCACAACTAAAACAATTAATTCACAACTTACGTGATTAATTAACACTAATTAAGCATATTAGTTATTAACAAAAATAGTTAGATAAGGAGGTTTTTATTTTATTTCATAATGACCTTATTTTAACTTTTAGTGGTAGGCCTGGAATAAAACGAATAGGCCTAAAATTAGCCAGGTCAATTTTGGGAGATATTAAAATTTATGGATTGAGTAGCTATATAAGTAACCTTGTAGGCAACAGTTGTCAGGAAAAAAAATGACCTATTTGGTTAGCATGGAATCAAGAAATTGATTGTAGCAAAAAAAGAACACTTTCTTCTTAATTTACTTGTTTTTTATTTTGTTATCTCAAACATGTGTTTAAAGAAAAACTAACTTTTTGATTTTGTTTTCTTAAACATGTACTTAAAGAAAAACTTTTTCTTTTTTTTTTTTGTTGAACACAACTAACTTGAGTGGATGTATCATATGATATACCCATTACAAACACAAGAGGGAAAAAATCTGCAAAAACTAATGGAAAGCCTGTGAAGGAAGCTAATCACTCTAGCAGATTTAAAACTTCCCCAAAATTTAACCAAACTGGATATACCCATTACAAACATAAACGTCGGTGTTACTATAGCTTACTTACTTACTCCAGGGCGTCACTTGTATGCACTAAAAAATGGATTCACCATTTACATAACATATTTAAAAATTCACCTTGCAGGTCAGATGGAGTTTAACTAGATATATACCATCACAAACAGGGACACAATGGCAAGACAAAGATAGAAATAGATACATGTTTATCCTTTGCGTTGGAGAAAGGACTTTCTGTTATTTTTGTTCACACCTTCAAGCTCGCGGAAGATAGGTGCCAATGCCTTAGTGAGCCAACTTTTGTAAGCTTTAGCAGATAAATAAGCTTTCTCTTTGATTTGTTTCTGGATCTTAGCCTGGCTCTTAAACAAGTCAATATTTTCTTCCACTTTATGTTATGTAGAGAACTTCACTGCTTCCTCCACCAAGTCTCTGAGACTTGGAATGAAGGTGGTCTCCTTAAGCCTCTAGTCCTGGCTAACTTATCATAGCTAAAATGTGCTTAAAAATGTGGAAAGTTTTGGAAAAATTTGTTGTATCTGACTACAAATTGACTCCAGAGTCATGCTCAACATGTTGTAATTTTCATAACCCATAAAAAAAAATCGTAGTCATATCATATCATTTACAAATTATTCATACAGTTTTCCGACCTAATACTAAAAATTGTTTTTTATGAGTGAAAATTTTTGATGAGCATGTGGGGAAAATATTTAACATGTTATTCATCTTTTTTTTAACTATTTTGTTCAAATCAAAATTTTGATTTTTCACCCTAAATTTGTTCTTCCTTAATTTTTGTCAATTTTATTAATTATCTTTGACCAATTTAGATATATAATAACTCTCTAAATTAACGTGTGTATTTAACTTAAAAACTTAACTATATTTTTTTATGTTTATTGTATTCTAAATAACTTTTTTTAAAAGTCCCCAGATTTTCTGGAAGATATTTGAAAATACCCGGAGCATATGAGAACACACTTCTGATTGAAATGGCAAAGAAACATTATTATGCTTATAATATATGGTTCATATTGTTGGGGTTGTAGTCAGGATTTTACCTGAATTGGATGGTAGTATCATGCCAAAAATTGAAAAATGAGAATTGCTAAACTTGTACCACGGACTTTTTTAGCTAGAGCAGCCATTTTGTAGAAATTTTTTGAGAGAGTTTTGTTTTAGATTGAGGTGTAGAGAAGGTGTGAGTTGAATTGAGTTTGAAATTTGGTATCTATAGGAGGTCCATCCAGGACCATTAGATGAGATAAGCGATAAGCGGCATAGTCCTTGTCGAGCGATAAAGACTTGGACGCCAACGACATAGACTATGTCGTGCAACGCAAAGCCTCGAATTAGAGCATTTGGGAGGTCATTTTGATCATTTGCTAGGTGCATAGTGGGTGAAAATGATCAAATTTGATCATTTGCTAGGTGCATAGGAACTTGCCTAAAAAATATTGTTAAATAGTTATTGCAGAAGTATTGAAAATGCAAAACAAGGATTCCATTTTTGGTCATAACGTTATTATGATCTTAGCTGTTTCACCAAAAATCAACCAACAGATATCGACACGGTTGATGTTGATGAATTTGATGTTAAAAGTGATCCATAAGATGAACCACTTGAATATTATATGATTTTAGCATCAATGACTCCCAATTTTGCGATGGTAGATGAAGTTGAACTAGGGTTACGAACACAGTGTTGCACATGATTAGCCCGAAGGTTTTAGTCGTTACCCATTCATAAATGATGACAAAAGATATGTGAACACATTAAGACAAGCCGATCAAGGGGGAAGTGAAGAGTATTTACCTACCTATCTAGAAATCGTTCTTCTTTCTTCATCCCGACAACAAAAAGTAGCACATGATGTGTTTCTAAATTTAGTGATAGCAGGTTAAACCATATGCTTGATTGTTAATGGAGGAGAAGGCACATGTAAATCCACTCGTATCAGTGTTATTGTCCAATCAACAAGACAAATATTTCAAAACGATGACGTTGTTAAGATTATGGCATCGACTGGTGTCGCTACTTTTAACAGTGGCGCTGCAATCATCCACCTCGATCTTGCAATAACAACAAATAGAGGTCAATCATACAAAAATTTGGACCGCGAACAATGTTGATGCATGCCAAAGGATTTTCAAGATACTAAATTGACTGTGATCGATGAATTTAGTATGATTAACAGATGATGTTTGCAAAAGTTAGTCTACGATATAGAGATGTGTTTGCAAATAATCAGTCTTTCGGAAATGTCTCTATAGCGTTTATCGGTGATATACGACAATTGCCGCCTATTTTTGATACTCCCTTGTATGTTCAAGATGGGAAAATATCAAATCCATCTGCTAGGCTCCATATCTTATTATTTTCTTGATCATTGAGCGCGACTTGAAAAGGTCTTCCAATAGTCGGGAGATGAAGAGTCAGTTTTCAGAGATGTTCTACTATGACTCAGTGATGACATTTATACATCTATAAACTGAAATTGTTTAGTACTCAAAAATTTCCAGATTAACACCTGAAGAACAAAACAAATTTAGGCATGATATTCGTTTATTTCCCACCAAGTCGGGTATACGTATCAAACTACAACCACGAACGTTATACAAAACATAGGAATATCGTTGCACGGATTAGGGCTGCACAGGAACCGACCGGAAACCGAACCGAACCGAGAGTATAGGGTACAGGTACACGGGTAGAGAACCGACCATAGGGAGGTACAAGTACAGGTACTCGGTTCTACCTAGGAACCGACCGGAACCGAACCGAGTGTACCTCCCATTTTGTTATTTCTGTTTTCTGTTTCAATGTGCTTGAATTCTTCTGAATTATTCATTATCATTCAGTTGTAATAGAGATGTCTCTTTGGCCATTTTCCTTTGTGAGCCAGGTTCCAGAGACTAGTTACATATGAACAGAGAAAGTAAAAGCAAAGGAGATGTCATTGATTAGAGACACATTGGGTTCAATTCAGGAAGCTCATGAAGAGAGCAAATCCTTGCAAAAATCTGAGTATCTCAAGGCAGTAAGACACCTGCTCAATTCTGATATCCTGAATGTTTTGAAGAAGGCAAAAATTATAAGGTCTGGCATTGAGGATTTGGACAGGGTGATTGTTGCCTGGAACAGGAACACCTCTTGACATAACTAGAACTTCAGTTATAAATGGGCTTAGACATGCAGAAGTTAGAAAGTACTAATGATGGAATTCCAGGATTTGAGACAGAAAACAATGGTCGAGTGACATGCCTGATTACGAACTTACCCTGGAAACATCTTACAATAAGAAGGAAGTATTGATCACAGTTACGTGATATTCCGTAAATATTAACCTCTATTGTGCAGTTTTTAATGTCTTCCGTATGTTAGATGAATATTCATGAACATCGTATTAATAGTCATAAAAATGTATCAGTATAGCTCTGACTGTATCTAACTCTCTCAATTCGAACATCTTGGCTTCATTCTAAAGAAGATTTGAAATTAATATGACATTTTATTAGTAGAGTATGAGGAGATGACTGCAAGTATGGGTTTGATTTGTTTTCCCACCCTCCCTACTCTTGCGTGACTCCAAATTTTAATAAATATTTCCAAAGTTATCAATGAATGAATTCGACACAAGAAAGTTAAATCTATAAAACATTGCAAAAGAAGCAATCAACAGTAACAATGTACAACAAACCAACATTTTCTGTGAAGGAATGCAATAGTACAGTAACATGAGAGGAGCATTGTGATTTCAACGGGAGTATATTCCATAACTTCAGCATCTGTGCCACTAGTCGACGGTAAAAAACCACGGGCAAAGAACCACAACAAATGTTAATAATGATTATTCTGGGTAACTGTTGCCAGAGAAAAAGGTTGAATATTGCAATAAGTGTAACTACTAGATCATTAAAGTTGGTCTTGGCAGCAATGTTAAGGTCACTTGCCCACGAAAAAAAGAAGGAGGTACAGGACCGGAATCGACCGGAACCGAACAGAGAGGACGGGTACGATTCCAGAATCGAACCGAGAGTATATGGTACAGGGTACATGTACACGGATAGAGAACCGACCATAGGGAGGTACACGTACACGGTTCTATCAATAACTGAGCCGAACCGACCTTTGTACACCCCTAGCACGGAGCGCATCAATGGATAATAACGAAGCAGCGAGTCGTGCAAAAGGGTTACAAGAAGTTCTTTTGTTATCAAAGGGAACAAGGGTGATATTGCGGAAAAAATTATCAACAAAGTATGTTTTAGTTAATGGCTCTAAGTGAGTAGTTGCAAATATTGTACATGTATATAGATAGAAATCACCTATAAATATGCTCATTATTTTGACGATGGACTTCAATAAATATATTAGTCCAAAATTTCACGAATGATCAAATGTGATTTTTCAATCACATCGCAAACAACAAAGAACTGAATATCAACCTCGGGAGTAGCGTGTCAACATACTCAATTTCCACTCATTTAATGTTGGGAAATCACGGTTCACAAAAACTGAGAATTGATACTTGACCAGGCCATGATGGATATAGGACCAAAAGAGAGTGTCGGTTTGACATTTATGATATTTTTTTATTCAATAAAACTGAGAGACCTTGCATTTTGTCCTATATTCCCTTTTAAGATAATTGCAAGAATTGGTGCGTGCAATGGTCTTGCTTCCGGACACTTTCTCTTACTATTGTAGTGTCTCAAGGTCATTTCTCTCACTCACTATTTTAGTGTTCTTGCTCGATATTACCTACCATTTTTAGAAAATATTTTGTTAGATTCATCTGTTTTGCAGTGTGATTGCGGAAGCTTCACAAACTGAGCTCATCTTTCGAATGTAGACTTCGTAGAGTTGTAAAAAATGCAGAACTCGTATTTATATTAATACAAATACAAAAATTGGACGATGTTTAGGTTTTTTTAGTGTTTGTTTCTTTATCGGCCCTCTACCATGTATGGCAACGATCATCTATTTTAAAAAGCTTTGATCGATCGATTTAGGGTTTCAGACTAAAATCCTATAGAGATCGATATATGATACAACTCAATAAATTAAAACAATTAAAGAGAGAAAGATGTTGATAAATGGTAATTGTGATCCCATGGCTTCCTAACTATTTAAGTGTCTGCTTCTCTCTATTCATTTTTCTTCTTGTACAATCTCAACTGTCAAATAGTGGTTTTTATCTATGATCTTGGTTTGTGATGGTATTGAAAAATCACTAGATTAATACGAGAATATAATACTTATATTTGTTAACGTTTTTCCTTGCCATTGCCATGAGATTTATTAATCTACAATCACCAAATAGGAATTGGTATCATGAGTCTCATGATCAATGTTTTGATTCTAATAGTTTACTTTTGGGAGATATCAAAATTTATGGATTTTCTTTCTAATCCTGCTGTATAGGTATCCTTGTAGCATTAGCAGTTACAAGGTTTCTAATTTCTATATAGCAAAACCGTTCTTCCATGGTTGCAATTCCTTTTATTCCCCAAAAAAAAGGCCTATTTGGTTTAGCAAGGAACTACAATATTGATTGTAGCCAAAAAAATTTATTGTCTTCCTAATTTTCCTGTTCTTTATTTTGTTTTTGTAAACATGTGTTTAAAGAAAAACTAACTTCTTATAGTTAAAATGTGTAAAATTTTGGGAAAAGTTATCAGATATGGATACAATCATACCATTTAAAAAAAATAGATGTACTTTAAAAAAAAAAGAAATTAAGGATTTTTTTACTATGATATATTCTGAAGTAAATTTTTTTCATGATTTTGCAATTCCCTCTGTTCCAATAAAAATGCGTATTTGGTTTATCAAGGAACTACGAAATTGATTGTAGCCAATTCTTTTCATTTTTTTTCCTAATTTTCCTGTTTTTTATTTTGTTTTCTTAAACATATGTTTTTAAAGAAAATTTAACTTTTCATAGTCAAAATGTGTGTAAAGAAAAATGTGCAAAGTTTTGGAAAAAGTTTTCAGATATGAATACAGTCAAATCATTTCAAAAATAAATTAGATGTACTTTGTAAGGAAAATTAAAAAAAAAATTATTATAATATATTCTAAAATATTTTTTTTTCATGATTTTGTAATTCCCTTTGTTCCAAAAAAAAGTGCTTATTTGGTTTAGCAAGGAAATACGAAATTGATTGTAGCCAATTCTTTTCATTTTCTTCCTAATTTTCCTGTTTTTTATTTTGTTTTTTTAAACATGTGTTTAAAGAAAAACTAACTTCTCATAGTCAAAATATGTTTAAAGAAAAATGTGTAAAGTTCTGGGAAAAGTTGTCAGATATGAATACAGTCACACTATTTCAAAAAAAATAATAAGATATACTTTTTAAAGAAAACTAAGGAATTTTTCATTATAATATATTCTATAGTAAGTTTTGATTTTTCGGTCAAAATGTTTTACCCGATTTCGATTCTGACTTCAAAATCATGCTTACCATGTTGTAATCTTCATTACCCATGAATAAAAAAACCATAAATCATTTACAACTTACTCGTACTAATAATGAGATTATTTTTTTATAGAGGAAATATTTTGATGTGGGCATAGGGGCAAACATAACATGGCATTTGTCTATTTTTTAAATGTTCTTTTCAAAAATCAAAATTTAATTTCGACCTCAAATTTACCCTCCTTAAATATTTAAATCTTGTATTTTTCATTAATTTTGATATACTAACTTTTCTAAATTAATGTTATTACTTAACCTTAAAAACTTAACTATTTAATTTCTTAGTATTTAATCAGTGTTATTTAATAATTTTTATTTTATATACAGTGGAATTGTTCATGGTCAAGCAAAGTTGAGGAGTGTACGTCTTTGCCATGGGTGTTTTCTCCCTGAAAATATTGCTTTGGTACATGGCGTCCAACTTAAAGACCCTTCAAAGCCTCTACAACCTGAATTTATAGTTGAATATGCTAAATTAACTGGAATGGTAGGAAAACCAAATACGCCTGATAACATCCTTGCTGGTAAGAAAATTTCTTTTGGGTTTCATGTATATTCATTTGTGTGTTGCATATTGGAATTGAATCTGTTAAATTATTAATATTTTTACAGATTATTTTGATACGGGAAGAATCGTGGAATATCTTTTCGGCCAACCCTCCCATTACCCGAAAGCAATGGATTCCATTGATCATTTTTCTAAATCTGGGGATCAATTATATAATTGCTATTAGATTAACCCAAAAATTTCTCTAAGACATCCTATTTTTTGGGATGTTACAATATCTTTGGTTTCATATACGATGTCTCAAGTATCTTGGCATCATACGAGAAGCGATGCAATATCCTAATTAATAAGGATCCAGAAAAGCTAAAGCCGCTCAATCCAAAATCCAGCGGATTAATATTTGAAGCAAATATTAATCAAATATTTGTGTGATGAAACATAAAATTTTGTATGGTATAATATTATAATTCTCATCTTCTAAGTAATCAGCAATCAACCGTTATTATTTTATGATCCTTTCAAGAACTATATTGTTTTTAAAGATCTTTTTCGTTAGGATATTCTAGGTTGTAATTGATCTTCTAAACTTTAGGATTTTTATAGAATTAATCATATTTTAGTTGAGATACATACCTTAATTTAAATTAAAAAAAATAAATATTTTCTGTTTGAGAATGTATGTTTTCTTTCTTTTTTCTTTTTACTATTAATTCATTTTATGTCAACGTTAATTTGGGATGGTTACTTTTTTTAGACAATTAACACGATTTTTTTTATTTGGGGAAGGATATATTAGGAATAGAAATTCAAAATTTTAATTTGCCAAAAATGGTTTAAAAGAAAGGTAAATGGCATGTTACTATTCATCCCACACATACTTACATCAAAAATTATCCCTTATAAAAATATTATCCCCTGATGATGGGGGATTTAGTTCACAGTTTTTCATATGCTAACATGTTTGACAAAATTATTATGAGAATTAGTGATGAGAAGAGATGGATTCTTTGAATCAACATCCTACAAACAACATCCTACCACCATAAAATATGCATCTGGCAATAAGAAGAAAAATCTAACTCCCAATTTGAAGAGAACGATTATAGAAACTTAATTTAAGGAAGCACAAATGGGAAATTAAAAAAAAATGAAAAATCATTAATACTGCCAGAGTGCCAGTCATGTTTTGTAAGCAGGAGGTTAGATGTAGTTGATATATCCTCAAAGCTAGCGCAAAAGGTTGGTAACAAGAGAATTCAAATTGATTTAGAAACCATAGTTTATACCTCTGCGTCATTGAACAAACATGAGATCAGTGGCACATGCGTTAAACTTGTCGGCCTCAACTATATACAGGAGGATTAAAGATTGAAACCTCCGACCGCATTCAAATGCCTTGAGGCCAGAAGTAAACGATGATAACAAGAAAGTAAGACTGGAATTTTTATTTTAAATGATCGTTGAAGGTACGCTTGAACCTCAGAACTCTCGACCGTTGTGGTTTTTTATGATTACATTTTTCGATGGAAAATTTGAATATGGCCATTTGTGATTTGGGAAGCCGTAAAAAGGGGCAACAAAAATCATGCAGCTAGGCTATGGTGACCAAGGCAATAAAGTTAGTTACCAAATAAATAATTTGAAACTGTTTTATCAAAAAGTTATTGCCTGCTACCAATGAAAAATAGTAATTTGGTACTCTAAGACGATTTGCATTCAACAGGATAATGCAAAATCATATGTATATATGAAAAATAAAATTTTTATGCAACTCTTGTTATCTCAATTTTTCAACCTACGAAGAGTCATGACTTGAATGTCCAAGATCGTGGATTTTTCAAATCTATTATGGCACTTCAACATCAAGAGACTCCAACCGCAGTGAATAAAATCGCTACAAATTTATAATATAACATATTTTGTGGAGTATTTCAAATAAATAAGACATTTTTAGATATCTTACTAATATAAAGAAAAGAAGTATTTTTGGTGAAGTATTGGTCTAATCCTTATATTACCAATATAACCTGTAATATCAACTACTACTACATATGTACTCGAGGGTAAAAATGTATTAAACACATCTTTACTTATTTATAAAAATGTCCTTGTTTTAAAAATAAATCAAAATATTTTAAACCTTTATATATTTCAAAATACAAACGGGACTTTTACAAACTTTATAGATTTGGAAAGCTTTTTGAATTATCTACGTAATGAGTACAAACATGAATATTAATTTATTATTATTAATAAAAAAATCATTTTCTTTTATTATTGCTGGATTACAATTGCAAGCATTTGTGCATAACACATTTGTTCCTAGTAGTCAATATAAATAAGAGTTTATAGTATAACAGATTGGGTAAAATCATTTAGGTGGTGAGTCACTACGACTTAATTCTAACTATTCAAATAATTATGAGATCTTTGGATATTAATACAAATAAAAGTTCATAATAAAATATATTGGGTGAAAAACCATCTAGGTGGTGGGTCATCACGACTTAATTCTAACTAGTCAAGATGTTAACAATACATTTGTTACATTTTATTCTAGTCAACATCGAAGCATATTGATCATTTATTTATTGGCCACTTATAAGATTATCAAGTTTTTGACATTTGTCAAAATTATGATTAGAATAATTGTTTATGAATTCACTTTATAAGACAAAAAAGGCCATGGGATTTTCATTTTTACGACGGTATGGTGTTGTGGTCTTGTTGTTTTTAACTTTTTATGGTATCCTGATGTCTGATAGTGTTTGGGTTCATCTTTGTTGTGATGGAGTGATGGGGTATGTAAGAATTCAAAGTATCCGGTTAGGTCATGATTCAGGGAATTATCAAATCATGTCACCACTTAAAGTACTCATATTCATTGTGGTAGAATTACAATATTTGTATGATTTGATCCAGTAATCATCAGGAAAATATGATCGTTTAAAAAAGTTGTCTCAAAAAAATCTGAAAAAATATATTAAACGCCTGTTATATACCACAAACTATGTGGAAACATAAGTGGGGGTGTTGTAAATATTAACATTTCATGTAGTGGTGTATGCAAATGTTAACATTTCACGTATGAGTGAATTCATATGTTAACTTTTCATGTAGGGGTGTATGTAATAGAAAACTTCATATTCTCTAAAGCTAAAAACCCTAATACTTATTTATTTTTAATTTATTCTTCTTTTTATTCTTCCAATTTAGTGTTTTTTATGTGTAGGATCTTGATTTAATTGAGATGTTTGATATTTTGTGTTTGATCATAATTTGAATTATTTTTTATTAAGGATTATATTAAATAAATTAATGATAATTGCGAAGATTTAGTTCCTATAAGTTAGGATTTGTTTGGTCCAAATTATCGACAAAATTCCAAAGTGGTAAAAAAAATAAAAGAGGTTTAGAAAAAGAAAATCCTTTAAAAAGAAAACAAGACGGGATAATTCATTCCCTATAAATAAATAATCAAGATAATTTTTTTCTCATTTTTTAAGTCTCTATACTTCTCTTGCGTTCTGGTTTTGGTGTAGGAAATATTAATCTTATTTTCTATCTTACATCGGGTCTTATGGAGCTTCCCAAGCTCTTCCGAACTCTGAGTCCACGTCACCTTGGGAAGCTCCTAGGCTCAGTGTTGGTTTCAGATTATTATCGTAGACAGATAACCATTATCCGGTTTCAAAGAAAAAACGGATAATGCTTATCCTTTTTCCTAAAACCGATAATGGTAACTATTATCCATTTTTGAGGAATGTATTAGGAGAATCAAGATCTCCTTTCTTTCCATTCTTTATTAAAGTTTTTTTCGCTTCAGACACAATGGTTTCCCCATTGCATGCTTAAAATCGATCACTCTACACTATTTATTTTTATGATTCACCAATTGGGTTTGTACTTCATCATTTCAAGAGTCCATACCTACTTCTCTTGACGATTTTGATCAACTAAATAATCAAAGGTTAGATTTTCTACACATAAACCCTAACTCTTAGCTTTGTTAAATTAGTATTATTTTGTTAGGTTTTTGGATAAATAAAATGAATTGAATAGATTTATGGTAGTTACTTAATGAGTTGTGGTGATTTGATTAAGAGGTTTTCCTGATTTTTTTATTAATATGGTACAATTTTATGCCATGTTGAGAGTGATAATGATATTTGTATTTTCTTGGTAATTTGCAATCGTTGATGATGTATTCGGTTTTGACAATATATGAAGTTCATGATAGTTGTATTGTACTCGAAATTGTATTATTGTGATGATGTTGTTGTAAACTATTTGTTTTTATTTTTATGTAGGATATGATTATGTTGTCTACAATTGGTAAAGACGATTATATTTCTAGTAATCAATCACCGAAAATCAACTTTAGGACTAGTTTGGAAAAGATTAACGATTTCTACAAAATTGTTGCTCAAAGTCATCCAACCGCACGTGGAATACTAGATAATTATAGGTTTTCCTCAATATTTTCATTCATTTTAAGAATTTTGATGTTCAATTAACAATATCTCTTATAGCGAGGTTGTGGAAGACCACTAAAATTTCTCATTTACTGGGATTTTAATTGGTGGTTGACACCTTTAGACTTTGTAATGTTGACGGGAATTCTCATAGGCAAAGGAGAGCTGCCACCTTTCAGTATCTTTTTAAGTAAAACTATTTGTGAGGTGGGGAATCAATAACATCATGGGATAATGGTTCGAGTGTTGTACAAATATTTCACCTTTCATTTTATATTGGCAGTAGGAAAAAATTGGACAACTCCGATAATTGAGAGGATTTGACAATAATTTTTCTGCTTTGGGTTATTGGTAAAGTATTATTAGGAAGCACTTCCTGTAAAATTGCAAAAGGTTGGCTGAGTGTTTTGGGTGTTTTGGATAGTTTACAAAACCATGGACGATATAATTGTTTTTTTTTCCTATGGTAGGTTGTTATACTACCTGTACAGGGTTAGTAGTGTGAAAGACGCTAATGTATGCACGATGTGGATGATCTTAGTGTATTGGTTATACATTTACTTACGTAATTATCAACCATTATTGAGGAAGGAAGCAGTTATAGTCGATGATGAATACCCGACAATAAATCTGTTTAAAGTGAAGCATAACAGGGTAGGCGGCAACACTAGTGGAAAATGGAAGTTTAACGTCTGCCAGGACAATAGGTAATATCGCTAAAAACGGTTGTGTCCATCAGCCCTAATCTAGAAGTATCTTTTCCAAAAAGATCGTGTCTCACACACTTTGAATTCTTTAAGTTACCATTCCCGTCAACAGTCTATCGATAACACTGATAGACACAACGGTTTATTAAGTTTTAAATTAGAAAACGTAAAAGTTGATCGAAAGTTTTTGGAAGTCTTTTATTTGGGATGAATATTTTCAGCAAATATGATTCATCTGGATCCCAGACTAACTAATATTTTCAACTGAGCCTATCTCAAAAAATATGATTCGTCTAACTTATTTATGTCTGAAACTAAAATATGAAACTCATTATACTTAAATTAGAATCTCACTTGATAATCTAATCAAAACATTCATCATTCAATTCAAATTTAAAAGTTGTTGTACAACAATAGTAACTCAATTCACATTTTCATAAAATTACTAAACAAACTTAAAACTGGAAAAGTATCAGATAAGTTCAACATAATTACCACAATGATATTATTTAGTCACAATCCACATTACAGATTAAAAAAATGCAACATGTTTATGGTTAATGGTTATACCACAAGAAACATAAACACATGATCATACACATTACTTGATGGGGTCTTTCCATTCTTTGGGTAAGGAGTTGCTTGATCAAGAAAAAAAATTACTTTTTCTAGAGATGAGTCCTTCAAGGATCCTCCAAGATCACTAATAATATGAATGGACTTGGAGTATGTGCATCCCTGTAATTATCATTAAACATTAATTAAACAACAATCTAAAGCATCGTTTGATTCATTTCAAATGTTATAAGCATCCAAAGTATCGTTTGATTCATTTCAAATGATATAATAAGGGAAACATTCACAAGAGTAAGTGGCCAAGTGATGCTTTAAAGAAATAACAACAAGCATCATTAATATTTTTCCATATCTTAACAGGCTACATATATGGTTTGCTTTGTTAGTGGTTGCATAAAACATTAAAATGTATGGCTCATAAAAAACAAGTATCAAGTCAACTAGGGTCACCACATAGTAGACATGTGCACAAGGATAATCATGAAAGAAAACTAAATAGCATATATGTACTAGAGAGAACGAAGTTTTCAATTGTAAGTTAAAAGGACAAGATTGTAGACATTACCAACAATCTCCATTTAGCATTCATACTTTGAAATTTAGCATAATCAAGCTGAGTGGAAGTGCAACCAATTTGATTTGTACTAGACGATCATCATTATCAATAGCTTCGGTATTCCCCCTATCTTACCGTAAATAAATAATGTTAGTTTATATCCAGAGCATTCAAAAAATAATACAAACAAGAAGAGAATTGTAAGTCTTGATTAAGTTAAGATGACAAACTGCAAGGTTACAAGGTTTATTCAATCATCTTATGGATTGAAATCTTTTTCTTATGAAGGTGTTTTATGTTATAATTAGAAACAGTGAAAAGAAACTACGAAAAGAGAAAAAATTAAATATAAAGCTGACATTACATATGACTTTTTACAAGTATCTGCTTCTGTTTTAGGGTGAAAACAAATGTACTGCAAATGAGTACTTTCAGAAGGTTCGAAAGATCAAAATCGAACAGGACGATCCTAAACCAAAGATATGGTCGTTTAAGTCCTGCTTCAACTACAAAGGTGGAGAAGATTGGGTAGGTCTTAGGGGATGGAAGCAAAGAAGGTTAAGAACTATAAGTGTGATAAATAGTGTGTGAAGAAGAAAGGATTATCTTTGAGATTAATCGCTAATTCTGTATGTTTTTGCTTCTTCTGTCTCTTGTTGTCTTGTTTCGAATAGATGAGAATCATTTATTTATAGTTCAAAGGAGACACACTGATTTCTCATAAGTGGTGGAAGTTATGGATAGGTGGAGAAGTGATGATTGTGGAGATAGTAGTGGGGTGGTGTCCGAAAAGTAAGGAAGACCTGTCAGACCACTACTCATCATCGTCTCAATTGCTCTGTAACCTTCCCACTACTTGTTACCTTCTCTTTCATGGATGTGTTGCCATGACGCACGATTATCATAGACCTCAAGACCAATACCCCAATGAGAATCCCCCATGTGTTATATTTGATATCTCATGAAAATAGTGGAGTTATAAGCTACTATTGTTTTGCTTAAGTGAAGTCAAGTCAAATGACTTGCTAAGTCAGTGTGGCAAGTCGCACAACTCACTGAATTGATAATAAAATTGATTAGTATCGAGTCTGGTAAGTTCAATAGTCATGTACTAGCTTAGGAGTAACATGACATATTTAGTGGCTAAGTATCATCTCAGAAGTGACTTAGCATAAGTCTGAAAGAAATTTAAAGCCAAGATTGTAAAGAGCCTCTTAAGCAAGAAAACTTATTAGAAAATCATATAAGGTTTGGTATTCGACCTATATTGAAAAGAATGGCGTATGAGGGAAGTAGCTAGCAAAACTAACACTAGCTACTTAACACAAATAGTAATGTGTTAGCTCTTTTAGTATAAAAGGATAATGTGTTAACATCTCAAGAGCAAGAACAATATGCGTAGATTCTATAAAATATCAATTATGCTAGGGTTAGAAAGCTAGTGTTAATGAGGTTCGAAGTTATCACTTCAACTAGGTAAAGTACAGTTAGCACCAAAGTGTTAGCGCTAATGCGCTTATGGTCAAAGATGTGCTAAGATATAGAAGCTAAGTATAGACATTCTAGGGCCAATATAGGAAAAACTTGGGAGGGCATCAGCCTAGGCACGTGCTAGAGCTAGAGATGTGCTAGAGCATAGAACACGTCAGATCCGTGGAGCGTTGCAGCCAAGTGCGGATCAGCTAGGGCTGTTGTACCAGGGACGCATCAGCGCTAGGGAGCTAGGGGCGCATCAACGCTAGGGGAGCCATTGGGACGCTCCAGTCGAGGGCGCATCAGCTGGAACGCGCTAGACTTATGGTGCTAAGCTAGTAACGCGCCAATTAAGGCCTCATTATGCCAATACGCGCTAGCTAAGGCCTTATCAGGCCAAGATGTGCTAGCTAAGGCCATGTTAAGCTAGTTGGCGCTTCTCAAGCGCTAAGATCAGCGTTAGGAAAGTTAGCTCTTTTACCGCTAGGTAACGCTATGATGGCGAATTAACGTCAATATTGTGCTAAGCCAAATAGTTGGTGTTAACTTGGCGTTGATAAGAGAAAAGGCTAGGGTTAGCCTAGCTCAGAGGCTCAATACGTCTTTTGAGGTATTGCTTCTTGTTTGTGGTGTGTCCAAGAGGAGTGACACATAATTCGTGACTTATCTTTAAGCAAAGTGTTAAAGTAGTATATTTGAGCTCAGAAGAACAATTTGAGACAAGTTCATTGCGAATGAAGCGTTAAGCTTGAGTATATTTTGGGGTTTAAGCATTATCCATTCCTGCGTTTGATTAATGTTACCGGAACATCGATGCGCATTCGAGGAAAGTATTGAGGAAGTTACAAGGCCATTTTAGAGTGTTTGTATAGAATTTGTATTCTCAATTCGCTTGCAGAATATAAGTAGAGATACAATATTCCGTGTTTTGTTATAGAGACATGCATATGTGCATAAATACCCATATATCCTTTTATATTCTTGCTGCTTGGCAGAGGGCGGTTTTACAATTCTAGACCTTGTCAAAAACTCACCATCTACATTAAGTCCCCTGCTTAGTAAGGAACAATAATGTTACACAATAAGCACTAAATGGTGACAGTATGCTTATAATGATTATATATGCATAATTTAAATTTTAAGAGTAGAAGAATATATACTTAGCTCCTTTATTGTTTGAAATATGCGCCCCTTAGCGCAGACCTTGGCTGGGGATAGTAGGTGCCCTCGTTCCTTCTAGGAGTACCAAGTTGACGCCAACAAGATGGCCAAATTGTTGCGGACAAAAGGGAGGCTAGTTGGCACCGTTTTTTTTCTAGGTTTCCTAATCGATCAAGGATTCCTCAAGTTAGCGCCTATGTATATGCCTCTCTGCCCACTTATTCTTTCATTTAAAAAAAAAATCTTCCCTTCTCTTGCTCTGTTCGTTGGCAGAAGAAAATATTGGTGGTAGCAATTGGAGAACGTCCCCAGCTAGGAACAAGGTAAGCGCGTCCTTCCCTTTTCTCTATTTTTTTTTGACACCGTTATGGCTTCTTTCCTTGTAAACCCTAGTTGTTTTTGTTTTTTGATGTTCCAACAAGAACCATATTTTTTTTAAAGCCATCAACCTTTAGCCAACTAGGGTTTCAATCCTCTTTTGATATGGAAAGAACTTGAATGCATTGCAGATGACTAGTGAGCATGATAATGATATTGGCACATCTTCTGGTCAGAATAGGGAAGAAGTTTTTGATATTTTATTTCTTGAGAGCATACCTCATATCCATGATAGGTTCGATAATATATTTCTAAAGAGCTCGGCGTACCTTCTGGTTTTATTGGCAACTTTATCCCTAAATTTGAGAAGTATGATGTCCCTCGGAGTTTTGTTCCTGAGACTGTCCCAAAACTTTGTTTGCATAGGGAAGATTATGTATTTTTGTTTGTCGAGTTCAAGAAACACCAAGTCCCCACGAAAAAGTGGGTAAGATGGTGCAGAGCAATGTTGAATTTCTCTTCAGTGGTTAAGGTTTTGAGAGATGCTCGAATATTTCATGATGTAAGAATGTCTGATCATCTGCAGGTCTTCAAGGATGTTGAAAGTCTTTTGACTTTTGCTTCACGTTGGTGTTAACCAACTCATTCTGCTATATGCGCCTGGGTTGAACTAATAATCACTCTGGAGGATGTAGTTGGTTTGTTGCAGCTCCCGATTTCTAGGACTCTCTGATAAGTGCATATTTTACATATTTATAGTGTAAATTCCATACACTTATTCGCTAGATTTCTTGTGAATTATTGTATAGTACGTTTGTTTTGTTTTATTTGTCTTTCTCTAGGTGACATCGTCCAAGAAGAGAGAATCGATACTTAATTGTGTAACTAAAGAAGTGCTACAAGTAAAGAAAGGCCAAAGACCAAGTGTAACTTGCTCTAATCCAGGATTTCTTGTCATCATCACGGAGAACAAAAAAACGAAGCCAACGACGAAAGATTGAAGTCATTCCGTCGTTGGAATAAAAGAAGTATAACAACTAGAAACTCACTCCTCTTCGTGAGAACGAACTCCTTGCCACTATATTACCAGTTAATTTTGTGGAAAGAAATGAATTAATTTGTTGTGTAAACGACGCGCACCAGTCTCCCTGTCGAAAATTATGCTAAAGAGAAACAAATGATCACAACTTTGGAAATGAAGATAGAAGAAATCCAACATGGTAGGGGTCGAAATGGTGCATATTATGTGAAGTGGATCGATTATTGGTGGAATGGTAAAACCGATGTGGATGATCCCACTATTAGTGACCCCTTGACCATTGCAGCGTTTCTGACACTCTGGTTATCTAGAGATGTATTTGAAGACTTTCTCGTTGAAAAATTGAAGTTCTCAGTTGTTCCTCTGGCAATGGTACTTGCTGGTGGTGAATTCCCCCCTCTTGGTAAATTGTTTCTTAGATCTTTGTATTCTCATTTAGATTCAATGGATCGCGATATGAAGACTTCTAATGGGTTTATGAAGATTGATTCTTACATTCATACTGTGTTTCTCCAAGCATGGTTATGGGAGCACTTCCCAGAATATGCGCCTTTGTTAAAGCCTTTGAACTTGCAGGGAGCCATTGAATATACAAGAATCCGTCGTTTGCATAGAAGAAGTATTACCTCTGTAAATTTAGCTGATTTGATAGGCGTCCATAGGGAGGTGAACTTCAGGCCTTGGGATTTGAACACGGGTATACTTTCATCAACTACTTTTTCTGGAGAGGTTGAGATAGTTCTTTGGTCAGGTCCAAAGAGGCAAGCTAATGCCTTTTCTCTTGGACATAATGCATTTATGAATACCACTCTAGATTATATCCTTGCTATTCATTCAAATGATTATTCAGTGCAAGCATACAACATCGATCATGTGGCTCGTCAGATGAGTTTTGACTAAGAAGTGTCCCGTAGTCACAGCGCAGCCCCGTCTATTAGAGAATTGAAGAAGAATTTGGATGTCTGTCTTACAGAGGGAATAAGCATCCCTTTCTTCATCCGGAGTAGAAAGACTTGGATATCATCCATGTATGCGCGTTTTTGGAATGATGAGAGGAGTCACTTCAAATAATTCCTTTCGGGATCTCCAGTGATGAGTGGCGCCCCTTCCAAAAGGGACAAGGCTCGAAGTCCCAACTGCAGAGTTCGTCTAAGGCCAAGCGAAAACTAATTATTGATGCAGATCAAGAGGTAACATTCTTTTATCTGACTTCTTGATTCTAGAAATATGACGATTATGATTCTTATCTTTCATTCTTTCTGATAGGCTTGCAGTGTTCGTTCTCGAGTTGATGCTGCTTTTTTTGCTATCAATAGTCCCTTGCCTGTAAGGAAAGGGTCAAGGGTGATTCTTCCTGGAATTAAGACTGGTCCTCGCAAGAACGAAAGTATTTCATTTGTTATTCTCATTACTTGTGTATTTTCATATTATAATATACTTTATTATCCTGGTGTAGCATATGAGCACAAGTACTTGTGTTGATTTCGATAAGGATCTTGAGGCCTCGGGAGATACCATGAGCATGGAAGATGGACACGATTTGGGGAAGGAAGAACTTGAAGAAACGTCTCGTACAAAAGAAATTCATGAAGAGTCTAAACCCGATGTTATTGATTAGGAAGTAAACAATGAAGGTGAAGTAATGTTGGACTCTTCCGCTAACTTAGATCCTTCTCAAGTAAGTTTTACTCTTCTTGTAATAGTAATAATCCATGTAGAATATTTAAATTTCTCATATAAGTATGATTATGCTTGAATTTTGTAAAGCATTCATAGATTTTCGTCGTCAGAAAATTTCAGAAGTATAAGGCCTGGGAAAAACGCCATAGAATCTTCATACGAATTTCGTTTTGGATGATTGACCCCTCTATCCTTATTAGAAAATAATTTCCTATAAATGAGAGTGAATAAATCCAGGTTTTGAGCCTGTTTGGGGCGCCAAAACGATAAAACAGTAGAACTCAGGAAGTATCCAGGAAAATTCTTACAGTTATCAGACTTGACTCCGCTAGCCGTTTTTGCCATAAATCTTAGCTCGTTTTTCCGATTGATGTGCCCTTTTTTAAAAAAGTTCTGGTCGACACCAATACAAAACTTTTGATATAAGAACCATGCAAAAATTCATCACCACTTGTTGTCATCTTTAGAGTTTCTGAGAGGTAGTGAATTGCTTCTGAAGCGTTTTTTGTAAAACATCTTGTGATTGTTCCAACTCATATAATCCATTGAATAACACTTTATAATGAATATATATGATGTTTATGAGTATGTATGATAATATTTACGATTAATTCTCAAGAATTTTGTGTTTGAGACATTCTGACTCAATTTTCCAGTATCCTTTCTACTTTTAGGGGAAGAATGATCGAAATATGAGAGCTGAGCTTACTAGTGAATGAACAAGAATTACCATTGATCCCGATGTAGATAATGCCCTCCCCCATAATGAAAATCATGATAGGACTCCTGCTTGTATGCTTGATAAGGGTAGTGCTTCCGTTGAGTATCCTGGTGCAGGTATTGATGTTGACTTCGACTCCAACAGGACTCTTCCTGGGTACTTGTGTGCTGGGGGATTTTCTATTCAATCCACTTACGCTGAGTTATACACAAAGATACGGAAAAAGTTTGGCCACTTCTTTGTAGATAATTCCAGGAACTACATGGCTTTAGAACGAGAGGTGTCCAGTTTGTTGCCCATCATACAAGGGATGATCTCACTTCCTCGGAATGAAGTTTCTGATGCAGTTTTCGAGGAGTGAGAAGAAGCTGTGAATAGCGCCGAGAACTCTGGTCTGAATGTCATGTGGGTCTGTCATCGTATGGGAGTCATGCGAGAGCATTTTGCTGAAGTAGGATAACTTGCTAGTCTGGAGGCGGTGACCAAGGCTAAAGAAGAGGTTGAAAGGATTTCCCAGGAATTGGATCTTGCGACTGAAACTCTTGGAAGGATGGAAATAAATTACTCTACAGGGACTGAGCCAGCTTTCAAGGATTTTTTTTCTAGATTTATGATTTTATGAACTACATTTATGGTTTTCTTTTGGGATTTTGAGTAGGTAGGTTTTTGAAAAGTTATTTGTGGAGAGAGATAAACTTTTTTATTATTTTTTGAATGGATAAAGATATTTGAATTGATTGATAAACTTGAAAACCTGACTGTGAATGCAGAAATATTATACTCATTTTTAGAGGAAATATAAATATTGCACGAAAATAGGGAAATATTTGAAGTAAAATAGTGAAGCACTCAGGCTTTGCAAGCCTTGAGCCACTTTCCTACTCCTTCTGGCTTGTCACAGCTTGTGAGCTTGTAATGATCATCTAGCAGAGTCTCAATAATTATGTAAGAGTTAGAGGAATTGATGCAAGAAGTTGTTCCCTCTTAGTAATTTTCAGGACCGTGTCTCCAATTCGAAAAGGTCCAGACTTTATCATCTCGTCTGAAAAGTCTTTTCATTGGACAACCAAGGAGTATTGTTGGCGTTTCTTTTCATCATCAGAAGTAACTTAACTCTCCAGTGAGTCATAAATCTTCCAATTCTTAGCAAAACCAATTTTAACCATTTGATAAAATATTGAAATGAATCAGCTTTCCATTCACATTTTCTAGCCGTGACATAGTTGTCTTCTAGAAGGAGTCCTAGAGTTCTGACAGAACAGGGGGTCACTGATTGCAAAGAAGTTTGAGGAGCGTGACTTACTTGGCCGAGTTTTAGAGTCTGAATTGAATCTCCAGGCTTTGTGGGAAGTCCCCAGCTACATTCCTCATCGTTCGTGTCGACCATGTTCTCCAAGGGAGGCTTGAATTGAGTGTGATTATCCTCTGTGAAGAGTAAGCGTTTTTCATCTACGACATGATTCAAGGTAGCAAAGATATCTGCATGTTGTCCCTTTGAGAGATAGAGAAGCTCACACATGCGTTCCATCAAAGATTGAACCGTCTGATTAGTTGACTTCTCGGAGAGAGTGGAGTTTCTAACAAGAAGGGGATTTTTATGGACTCCTTTAGCTTCTAATTGCAATTCTCCCGATTCCATCTTTTCTTTAAAGATGCGCTTCAGATTTTTACACGAGTGGTTGGGTGACTGACATATTGGTGATAATGACAATATTTAGGGTCTGTCATCTGCTGAGCTGTGGAAAGTCGTCGTACGGGTGGTAACTGGATGGTACCATCTTCTATCCATGTTTCGATTAGTTCGAGTACTTCTTCCATTGGAATAGGGAAGTCCGTGAATATTATGTTTGGCTTAGAATCTTGTCCCTGTTGCGGATGAGAGTTGTTGTTGTAAAGCTTTGATTGTGTTCTGAGGCAGAGTCGATCTTCGAGTTGGTACTGGTATTGAGGTCAGATTGGAAAGAGAATGCTTTATTTGTGACTCGGGTTGATATGAAGCTTTTCTCTTGGGTCCCTCATTACTGACATCATCAATTGATGGTTGAATATTGTATTGTTTGTTGACTAGCCGCCGACTTCCACCTGTGTCTCCATTGTTTTCTTCTTTTTCTGGTCTGATTCTTTATAAGAGGGCGGGATCAGTCATGGCAGAACGCTTTGCGGCTTCATGTAACTCAGAGAAGGTCTGAAAACGTAAATTTTTCAAAAGAGCACGATAAACAGGGATCATACTATTAATGCAGAGCTCCACCAATTGATGTTCTGTCACATTCATATCATGACAATCTAATGCTTGAATTCTAAATCTCTTCACGTATTTATTAGGGTGATCATTATTTCTATGGAACATTCTTTATAGGTCTAATAGAGTGATCTGCTCAGAGACGAAGAAGTACTTCTTGTAGAAGGCGTTAACCATGTCTTCCCATCCAGAGATGTTGTTGGGAGTGATGTTGTTATACAATGTGTAGGCTCTTCCGGTGAGGTACTTTGAAAATTCTTTGAGACGTATGATTATATTCATGCCCCCCGAGTGATTCGAGAAATCAAGAGACGTGCTCACGAGCATTTCCAGTTCCATCGTATAATGAGAAGGTAGGAGATGAGTAACCTCCTGGCATAGGGACCCTTTGAATTTCAGACGGGTAAGGAGGTTGGTGTTGATGTATCGAGGATGAATCTTCCTTGCCATGACTTTGTAGGAGTCTTGATAGACACATTTTAGTGTCTAATTGGCACCTTAATTTCTAGTGAGTTAGTATTCGATTTTGCATTTATTACGTGTTTTTATGCTTTTGTAGGTACATTAGAAGAATAGATATTTGTGGAAAAATTGGCTAAAAAAAGTGATAAAGGCACCCAAGGACAAGTGTTATTGGCACCCAAGAATGGATAAGGGACACCCCAGAATCGGCCGAGTCAACTCAGTCAACCCAGCGGGTCAATTCAGCCCGAGTCACCGATCCAGCAACATCGGGTTTTCTCTTCATGTCACCGGCAGAAGTTCTGTGAACTCAAGTTCATGTGAAATTTGGTGTGTTTTGCTTCCAAATTGATACAAAAGCTAGAAGAAACTCATACAAGCCCCACACAATCGATTCCACAAGTTTTAGCCGGAAAAATAGCCCGAAATCCGAATTTGGCCGGAAAAAGGGTGTTATACTTTGATTCGGATTTGGAAGAATTTGGGAGTGTTTTAAAGAGTTCTATTAGGTTTAGAACTCTCTCTAGGGTTTGTAGACCCTATATAAACCAAGAGAAGCGAAGAAAAATTATCACGCAGCCCTAGAGATCAATTCCGAAAAATTCCGGCCACTTCCGTCACCGCCGATCATCTGCTGCTGCACCGGCCGGCGTGTTCTTCATTCAGCCATCACCGGGGAAGACGACTCAGCAACGTCTACATCTGTTGCTGATCCAAACTGTTCTGTTGCGTTTCCTCTTTACCTTTCTGTTGCCTTAATCCTTTGTGTAACGGCTGAACCTTTACCTGTAACGCTTATAAGCGTATCTAATCAGCTGTTTTACACCTATTTCACCATTGTAAGCACTTTTTGAGCAATGAAAGGGTATTTTGAGCAAGTTTTCTCCACCATGAGCTAATTTTATTTACTGGGATGATGGAGGAGGTTTTTCTCTCAATTTTATATGGTAAGTCTATTTTTAATTAATTATTTATAATTCTTTACTTGTTAAAATTGCATAGTTTCGAAATAGAAAACGGTTTTCATTCAGTAGTGGTGTTTTTGTTTGATGGGTCATGCTGGGTTGACAACCTCTGATGTCCCATGCTTGTGATTTACCTCTACTTGTTTGCATAAAAACCTATTTTGGCAATATTTGAGCTTAATTTATTTAAAAGAATTGCATGATTAATCACATAAATTGTTGAAAATAACTGAATCTTGATTCCTGGTTTTCTCCATATTTTCTAAAATCAACTTTAGTTTATTTTCTTGATTTTTATTTAATTAGATTAAATCCATTATTCTCTAAAATCATTACCTTCACAAGTTCGAGAATCGAACACTTTATTTACCACTATTCTAAAACACATCAATTTTTAGCGCCGCCGACGCGGACTTGTTTTTAGGTTTATGGTTTTAGATTTATTTTTAGGTTCTTATTTTTTTTTAGTTTTATTATTTTACTTTGTTCTATTTTACGTTTTCTTTTGGTATTTCTCTTTTTGCTACAGGTTGAATTTTTGATCGAAAAGGGAAGTAAGCCAAAGTTTTGGAATTAAAGCTAAAGACTTGGAGTTAAAGGGAAAAGCTTAAAGAACGAAAAAGAAGATCGAAGATTTTATTTTTATTAATTAGATTTTTAGTTTATTTTAATTAGTTTTAATTCGTTTAAAAAATTGTATTAGGGTTTTATTATTTCTGTAATTTTTGTTTTATTTTCGGACACTTTTTGGACTTTCTTTTGGACATTTTTTGGACACTTTATTTATTTTTAAACCCTACGGAAGGGTAGTTTTAAATATCAAACTGTGTGCAGGGAAGGACGACAATTACGATATTGTCTCGGCCCCTTGGGTTCGCACACTATTGAAAAGGATATTGGTGGCCCGAGTCGACTTCAACGGTTCATCGCCCGTCAGGTACGGGAGTAAACTTCGACCGACCCACGAATCTCCTGTCAGTGGGTTTTCTGGACGCCTTTGTATGCATATATGCTGAGGACTAAATACGGACTTTAAGTTTTGCATAGTAAAGGGCAAGGCCTGGCCATATAAGATAAGGTTTCGGATTTCATCACCGTCTCCTTCTTGCCCGCCTTAGGAAAACAAAACCTACGCAAACCTAAGCCTAAAATCTTGACTAGAAAGAGACCTATAGGGTATCGAGCTTATTGGAAAATCGTTCAAAAGGACTGTACGGGTTACTTTATTAGCCTAACTCGAAGTTTAGGAAGATTATTTTAAGTTGATTAGAGCCGCCTTGTAACCCAAGGAAAAGTGCCAAAGAAACATGGTTATCAAAGCTCCTTAGAGCTTATCCTGTTTCTCTTCGACTTAATCTAATTCAGATCGTTCTAAGAGGTTTGCTAGAATTGTAACCAGTTGCTTTTTGAAAGAATAGAAGCTGGTCTAGAAACAATCTAAGTGGAACCATCATGCTTGTTGTTTGCTAGATTTAGGTTTGATTTGGTTGAGTCAGGGCACGATTGTGTTTGATTAATTGCTTGTTAGGATTTAATTTTTGCATGCCAAGAACGCCCTTAAGGCGAACTTGGGATAGAGACCCTCAAGGTAGGTTAATTAGTGGAAGACTGGTAGTTCACCTTAACCTTGAGAAGCCAACTGAGAGTGAACTAGTCACTCCCGAGACCGTGTCAGCAATGACATCTCTGAAGGATTTGTTGAATCCGACCCGGACCTCACGTCCATCTTGCATTAAGTTAGCCGCTACTGAAGCGAGCTACGAACTGAAACCTGGAACCATACAGATGCTTCCATTATTCTTAGGAAAAGAAAACGAAAATCCCTATTTTCATGTTAGGGAATTCGAGGAAATATGTAGCACAATCAGGATTAGAGACTTGAATGACGAGTCTATTAAACTTAGATTATTTCCCTTTTCACTAAGAGATAAAGCCAAGTCGTGGCTGTATAGCTTGGCTCCTCAGTCAATTGAAACCTATGCCCAACTTACTTAAGCTTTTATTCAGAAGTTCTTCCCTAGGAACAAAATTTCGTCTGTTAGGCAGAAAATATGCACGTTGTCCCAGCTAGAGGGAGAGTCTCTCTATGTGTATATAGAAAGGTTCAATGACTTATTGTCCCAATGCCCAGACCACGGAATAGAGGAGTTAAGGCTAGTTCAGATCCTCTATGAGGGTTTGGACTACGCATCTATAACCTTGGTCGAGTCTTTGTCAACCGGAGGGTTCGACAGTAAGACTCCTGCTGAGGCGATGAAACTTCTACGTGACATCGCCGAAAAGACCCAGCAGTGGGAGAGCATTAAGGAGCCAAAAAGAACAATTCTTCTAGGAAGAGGAAATGTTAATAGGGTAGAAGGATCTTTTGATCCAAAGGCCCAAATAGAAGCCTTATCTAGAAGGCTAGAACTGGTCGAAATGAATCAAGCTAGTAGTTCAGAGCCCAACCAATTCGAAGAGCAGGCTTTTTCTCTTTATTATAACACTAGATTTGATAACCATAGAAAGTTCGACCCGTATTCGGAATCTTATAACCCTGGCTGGAGAAACCACCCGAACCTTTCCTGGTCGAAAGGCCAGGCTCAAGGTCAGTTTAGTAATGCTAAAGGTCCTCCAGGCTTCAGTTATAAGAATTCGGCTGGTCCAACTCAGCCCAGCAATGACGATAAGTATGAGCAGAGATTCCAGAGCATAGAAAGAGTTATTTCTAGTTTATAAACTTCAGTTAGTGACATTGCTGCGGCTCTGAGAGAGAGAGAACCTGGTAGGTTACCTAGTCAACCCGAACCCAATCCTAGAGGAGTCAATGAAATGTCGACTGGGGAGAAATCATCCAGTCACGTGAATGCAATTACGACCCTCAGGAATGGTAAGGTAGTGGATAACAAGGTAACTAGGCCCGTTAGTGAACAAACTGTAGTTCATCCTGACCTAATAGTTGAAGAGACTGATAAAGTCTCTGACGAGCCTGAGGCAACCCCTCAGAGAACTGATTTCATGCCTAGAGCCGCATACCCAAGGTTGTTAGCACCTACTAGGAAGGAATCCAATTTTAATGAAATAATGGAAGTTTTTAAGAAAGTCAGGATCAACCTTCCATTATTAGATGCAATTAGGCAGATTCCTGCTTATTCCAAGTTTCTTAAGGACATGTGTACGCGAAAGCGAAAACTTAGCGTACATAAGAAAGCTTTTCTAGCTAGTCATGTAAGTTCAATTATACAGAGTAGTACGTCCCTTAAGTACAAAGACCCAGGTTCCCCAACCATAGCTTACACAATAGGAAACTACCGGGTAGAAAGAGCCTTACTCGATTTAGGAGCCAGTGTGAACTTACTGCCGTACCATGTGTACCTCCAGCTAGGACTAGGCGATTTGAAACCGACTCAGATGACTTTGCAGTTAGCTGATAGGTATTTATTTATCCAGTGGACTTTGTTGTGCTTGATGCCAGACCTGTGCCTGATCCAGAGAATCATATAACGGTTATACTAGGTCGCCCGTTCTTAGCAACATCTAACGCGATCATTAACTGTCGTAACGGTGTTATGAACTTGTCTTTTGGTAACATGACTATTGAGCTGAATATCTTCAACATTAGTAATCAACCACCTGAGCTAGATGACCCCACCTTAGAAACCGTCAACATGATAGAGACCCCAGTTCAGGAGTCATTACCAAACACTTTGATAGAAGACCCGTTAGAAAAATGTCTAGCCCACTTTGGATTAGAGTTTGATGAGTTAGGCCCATCAGAGACCTTACCTGTGGTTGTAGCTTCAGATTTGGATAGTGACCAAGAGAATAGGCTAGTAACCGTGCTTCAGGACAATAAGAAAAATTTAGGATGGACCATAGCAGATATTAAGGGAATTAGCCCAACAGTTTGTATGCACCAGATCCATTCAGAGGAGGAGTCCAAACCGTCTAGGGAGATGCAGCGTAGGCTCGACCCATTAGAAGATCCATTATAGAAATGCCTAGCCAACTATAGAATTGATGGCGATAATGATAGTGTTATTAATAAAGTGAGCACTTTGTTAGGTTCTGCACCACCAGATTGTAATTTAGAAGAAGCAATTGACTATTTTCGAGAATCTGACGATCCGGAAATGAGGGAAATTGTTATTAGTCTATCTAGAAACACTGAAAACTCTAAGTTTGGGGGTGACTATCATTCTCCATGTGCTATACCATTAACTCTTAGGGAGGTCCCTAGCTTGGGACCTCACATATGCACGTCTGCCATTGTACAAGATCATCTTCGAGCTAGATCCACTGATCCTCCTGTTCAGAAAGAAGTTCAGTTGCCAAAAGCCAATCCTCTGGTCGATGTGGTTTACCTAAATAGGGATCAAAGTGTGTTCAGATTGTTTATCTTCTTAACTTGCTGCTGTTTCCTTCTATTGTGGATAACACTATTTGATTCAGATGATCCACAGTTGTTCCGATTATTGCTATATGATTTAAGAAGGTAACTTATGCTCATGCGACACGGTAATATCTTTCCCTAATTCCTTTTCGTGCAGTGTTTAGAAACATTGAGGACACTGTTTATTTTAAGTTTGGGGGTATTGGGAGACTTTTTAGGATTAATAAGATTTGGAATTTAGAAGCATGTGAACAATTCAGGGTGACACTAACCACTCTAGGTAGATGGAAACCTAGCCATTTTGCTATAAGGATTGGTGTGCCCAGCTAGATGGTCTATTCATAAAGGAGACAGAGTTCAGGTGTTAGAAATAACATGATAGTTGTCACCACCACATCACGTTCTGTTTTATTATTTGCAATTTTGTGTTTCTCCGAGAGTATTGGTGGGTCCTAGCATCGACATGTTAATTAGCGCTGGAATGACATTTAGTGTGTTGAGATCATGCCCCACATGAATAATACGTTAGTGTTTTAGAGTTATGTGTGTGGTCCCCCTGTCTCCGTCGCCTAAGCAAGCGTGGAATGCAGGATCCATGGGAACACACATGTATTAGGTGTCAGAAGAAAAAAGAAGAAAAAAAAAATTCGAAAAAAAAAAGAGAGAAAAGAAAAAAAAAATCGAAAAAAGTTAGAAAAAATTGAGAAAAAATAGTATTTGGTATTTTAAAGTTCTCCCTGTCTCCGTCGCCTAAGCAAGCGTGGGACGCAGGATCCATGGGAACTTGTGAATATTTTAGTTAGTAGTAACCGTTGAAAATAAATGGGGAGTATCTCGACACACTAGGTTTCATCTCGGTACTGACCTTCAGACAGATATGGGACACATCGTTCGCCTTGGTCAACATTTGCGATCTTCTATAGTCTACGTTCATCTTCTAAGTCTTTTCATGTGATGGGTGGTTAGATAATTGTCTGAGTAGAACTCTGTTGTCTTAGATATGAATTTTAGTATACTTGAGTTAACACTCGTGTACAGTGATTGGATCCATAAAGGGTAATGGTCCCTATAGCCGAATATCTGAGTAGCCAACTAACTAGCTTGTTTAGTGTTTATCCTTAATCGTTCACGTGTTGCTAAAATCTTAAGTAAAGGTTTTGTGGGTATACCTCTTGTAAACCCTCACGAGACAAAACTCGTCCACTAGGGACACCTAGGGGTTTAACGGCTTGCTGCATATGCTAAATGTAGTCGCGATTCCTGCGAAAGTGAGTTAGGATTTTTACTTTATTTTTAGAGTAGTTTGCTCGAGGACTAGCAAAATAGTAAGTTTTGGGGTATTTGATAGACACATTTTAGTGTCTAATTGGCACCTTAATTTCTAGTGAGTTAGTATTCGATTTTGCGTTTATTACGTGTTTTTATGCTTTTGTAGGTACATTAGAAGAATAGAGATTTGTGGAAAAATTGGCTAAAAAAAGTGATAAAGGCACCAAAGGACAAGTGTTATTGGCACCCCAAGAATGGATAAGGGATACTCCAGAATCGGCCGAGTCAACTCAGTCAACCCAGCGGGTCAATTCAGCCCGAGTCACCGATCCAGCAACATCGGGTTTTCTCTTCCTGTCACTGGCAGAAGTTCTGTGAACTCAAGTTCACGTGAAATTTGGTGTGTTTTACTTCCAAATTGATACAAAAGATAGAAGAAACTCATACAAGCCCCACACAATCGATTCCACACGTTTTAGCCGGAAAAATAGCCCGAAATCCGAATTTGGCCGGAAAAAGGGTGTTATACTTTGATTCGGATTTGGAAGAATTTGGGAGTGTTTTATAGAGTTCTATTAGGTTTAGAACTCTCTCTAGGGTTCGTAGACTCTATATAAACCAAGAGAAGCGAAGAAAAATTATCACGCAGCCCTAGAGATCAATTCCGAAAAATTCCGGCCACTTCCGTCACCGCCGATCATCTGCTGCTGCACCGGCCGGCGTGTTCTTCATTCAGCCATCACCGGGGAAGACGACTCAGCAACGTCTACATCTGTTACTGATTCAAACTGTTCTGTTGCGTTTCCTCTTTACCTTTCTGTTGCCTTAATCCTTTGTGTAACGGCTGAATCTTTACCTGTAACGCTTATAAGCGTATCTAATCAGCTGTTTTACACCTATTTCACCATTGTAAGCACTTTTTGAGCAATGAAAGGGTATTTTGAGCAAGTTTTCTCCACCATGAGCTAATTTTATTTACTGGGATGATGGAGGAGGTTTTTCTCTCAATTTTATGTGGTAAGTCTATTTTTAATTAATTATTTACAATTCTTTACTTGTTAAAATTGCATAGTTTCGAAATAGAAAACGGTTTTCATTCAGTAGTGGTGTTTTTGTTTGATGGGTCATGCTGGGTTGACAACCTTTGATGTCCCATGCTTGTGATTTACCTCTACTTGTTTGCATAAAAACCTATTTTGGCAATATTTGAGCTTAATTTATTTAAAAGAATTGCATGATTAATCACGTAAATTGTTGAAAATAACTGAATCTTGATTCCTGGTTTTCTCCATATTTTCTAAAAATCAACTTTAGTTTATTTTCCTGATTTTTATTTAATTAGATTAAATCCGTTATTCTCTAAAATCATTACCTTCACAAGTTCGAGAATCGAACACTTTATTTACCACTATTCTAAAATTACATCAAGTCTCTCCATATCTTCACGTATAACAAAGTTGGATTGTTGGTACTATCTTACGAGTAACATGGCATATTTATGGCTAAGTATCAGCTCAGAAGTGACTTAGCATAAGTCTGAAAGGCATTTGAAGCCAAGATTGTGAAGAGCCTCTTAAGCAAGAAGACTTATTAGAAAATCATATAAGGTCTGATATTAAACCAATATTGAAAAGAATGGCGAATTTATGAGGGAAGTAGCTAGCAAAACTAGCACTGGATACTTAACACAAATAGTAATGTGCCAGCTCTTTTAGTATAAAAGGTTAATGTGATAACATCTCAAGAGCAAGGCCAATATGCATAGCTTCTAGCAAATATCAATTATGCTAGGGCTAGGAAGCTAGTATCAAGGAGATTCAAAGTTAGCACTTTAACTAGGTCAAGTACAGTTAGCACTAAAGTGCTAGCGCTGATGCGCTTATGGCGAAAGACGTGCTAAGCTATAGAAGATAAGTATGGATGCGCTAGGGCCAAGATAGGGACGCTAAGGATTGGGAGCGCATCGGCCTAGGGACGTGCTAGAGCATGGAACACGTCAGAGCTAGGGAGCGCTGCAGCCAAGAGCGCAACAACTATGGTCGTTGTACCAGGGACGCATCAGCGCTTGGGAGCTAGGGGCGCCGCGTCCAAGGTATGCGAAGCATCAAGCGTGGGACTCTCCAGCCGAGTGCACATCAGCTGGGACGTGCTATACTTATGGTGCTAAGATAGTGACACACCAACTAAAGCCTCATTAGGCCAAGACACGCTAGCTAAGGCCTTATCAGGCCAATATGTGCTAGCTATGACCATGTTAAGCTAGTTGGCGCTTCTCAAGCACTAGGATCAGCGCTATGAAAGTTAGCGCTATGGTGGCGAACTAGCGCCAATGTGGTACTAAGCCAAATAGTTGGTGCTAACTTGGCGCTGATAGGAGAAAAGGATAGGGTTAGTCTAGCTCAGAGGCTCAATGCGTCTTTTGATGCATTACTTCTTGTTTGTGGTGCGTCCAAGAGGAGTGGCGCATAATTCATGACTTATCTTTAAGTAAAGTGCTAAAGTAGCATATTTGAGCTCAAAAGAGCAATTTGAGACAAGTTCATTGCGAACGAAGCGTTAAGCTTGAGTGTATTTTTGGCGTCTTAACCATTAGTCATTCCCGCATTTGATAGATGTTACCGGGAAAAATATGGGCATTCGAGGCAATTTTAAGGAATTAAGTCGTGGAATTTATGCGACTTGAGACCAAGGCTGTACCATATCGGATTTCGGTTCGTACCGGTCGAGAGCGATACACTGGTACGCCGGTATACCGGGGAAATTTTGGTTTTAAATATCGGCGAAATATCGGTCCATATATTTTATACCTATAACTTTATAAAAAAATACTAGTTCACATTTTATAAACATAAATATATTTTAACACCTTATAACAAACGTTTTTTCACAAAGTTTAGAAAGAAAAACTAGTACTCATCCAAAATATATAGATCCATAGATTTCACACACAGTTCAAACTGGAAACACAAGAGGAACAAGAACAACTTCAAAGTTCATCGTCTAAAATGCTAATTAAACAAGGATATTACAATTTTAATCAAGATCATTAGATTAATTATATATATTACAATTCTAAAATACCATAAAAAATATGAGTAACAATTGAAAATCCTAAAACAAGGATAAATATTATTTTTTTTTAAAAAAAATTTGGATTTAAAAAGAAAATAAAAAAATCGGCCGTACCGGTCAAACCGGTACGGTCCATACCGGCCGATTTTTTCGGTTGAATACCGTTTACCGATATACCGGATTTCGTTTCATTTTTCGGCCGAAACCGATAAAATCGACGGTATACCGGCCGTACCGGCCGATATGGACTACACAGCTTGAGACTAGTTCGGTATGGCATAAATACTATGAGTATTGAGGAGGCTACGAGACCAATTTAGAGTGTTTATATATAATTTGTATTCTTAATTCGCTTGCGGAATATAAGTAGAGATACAATATTCCGTGTTTTGCTATAGAGACATGCATATGTGCATAAATACCCATATATCCTTTTATATTCTTGTTGCTTGGCAGAGGACGGTTTTACAATTCTAGCCCTTGTAAAAAACTCACCATATACATCTTCAAATAAGAATGAGGGTATGTTATTCATTAGATATAAATTGAACCCAAAAGAAGGATCATGCAAGGACATTATCTTTCTAGAAAATGTGTGGTACCTTCACCAAAATGTAAGCAACAATCTGTGTACTCATTCGCTCTAGTTCAAAATACAATTAGAAAAACTTGTTAGACAAAAAGATAAAAAATACAAAAGCATTTGTTCAAAAACACACACAAATACACATGAAATTGAAACAAAATGAAAACTGAGAAAGAGTTTATGAAAGTATGTCTTTCATTTCAAGAAGTCGTAGATTCACATCCAAACTTTACGATTATGATGAAACCTACTCAGTATCAAAAAGAGCATACATTTGTAAATGTAAATGGTAACACTTAAGAGCCACATCAATCATGCCAAACACAAGTTTCAGAAAGCTACTCATCTGAAAATCATACCATGGAATCATGTATTACCTAAGCCATATTACGAGTACACAAGTATGAATAAGTTAAATGAACGTAAAGGAATTGCTAGTGCATTTGTAACCACAACTCAAAAGTCTTGTAATAGAGGTCTCATACCAAAAAACTATATCCAGTTGACACCATCTCTTTATGCCAAGTCCTATGCACATAATAAATAGGTTAACTTGTTAATTTTGAACTATTATGGACAGGAAAAATGGAAAAATTGGCTACGCAAACCGGTATATTTACATGTTTACCCACTGCGGCAGAATCTCGATCGAACGATAGAGCTTTGTCGCTCAATTGAGATTTGTTCACGCAGCTTAGTTTTTATCCTCATCGACCAAATCTATGTCGTTTAGTTGTTATTTTCTTATAATATATCTTTTTCTCTCATACTTTAATTATTCTAATATTTTTTATTTTATAAAAAGAAACGGTGTCAGTTCAATCCGATGATTTTGAATTGGCCTTTTCCAGCGATTAACGGTTATCGTTGTTCTGGATGTGCAAAAGATAAATCGTGGCTGAGAATGTACCTATGTTTTTAGCCCTAATCGGACGATCCAGATTTTTTCTTGCCCTTAATCCCCTCCCACGTTTTTAACATTTAATCCCTTTTCCGTTATTATTAGGTTTCCGATGAGTGCATCTCTTATCCCTCTTCTATTATGCTCTTAAATCCCTTCCCTCAGTAATGGCGGTGCTTTAATCCCCTCTTTCGTTACATTAGAAATCCAACCCTTTAAGACGTTCCCCTACATAACCTCAACCGAGGTTGTCAACCTAGGCTAGAATGCTCGACGTGTAAAATGGCAGGAATTGTGGTTGTATTCGACTTCGGTAATACGAATATCGATCATGATAGCGATAATTGGGTTATTGATGAATTGGGTTTACCATGCCTTAGAACTCTCTCATGGTACGTGTCTTCTTTTTCGTGTTCTCTGTTTTAGCATTTCGAGTTTTGAAATTAGTTTTGATGAAAACTTTTAAGCCCCATTGTTGAATTATGAATCAAAACCATGTTAGATTTCACAATCTGGAGTTTTGATGATTCATTTGGGATTGTTATATCAGGAGAAGATGATGTTAGAGCTTCACTCAAATGGGAAGATAATTGAAGACTTCTTCAATGTTTTGAGACGTGCTCCATTGGATCCTAATATCATTTCAGCCATTAGATCAGCTCATTCTCTTGGGTAAATTTCTCAAATTGCAATACAAATTTCCAAAGTATTTTGGTGTCCTTAACAAAGGGTCTTATTGTGTTTTTTTTCTTCTTCCAGGTGTTAATTGAAAATTTTAAGTGATGCAAATCTGTTTTATCATTAAAGCAAACTTAGAACATCACTAGAACATCACGGATTATCAGGTTACTTCTCAGAAATCAACACAAACCCGGGTTTCGTCAAACCTTAGGAATGTTTTGAGGCGAATATTTTGCTTTTGAACAAAAAACGGGCTTAGATAACATTCCTAGAGTTTAACTATGGTCAGCGCGCACTCCTCGAATTGATGGAAATGAGTTCTGCTGCCAAGCCTTATTTGATTCAGTTCTCAATGATGATTTTAATTGACAACTTTGAAAGCTACAATAATACTGAATTGTAAGTATTTAGAACTGCAAGATTCGTCTACGAGTAGTTCAGTACATTTTCTAATGATTTCCTTATTGATTTCTGTTAAAAAATTAATTGGTTGAAACTGTTGATGGATTGTGTAAATTTTGATAGGAAATTGTGGAATTTAGTTTATTTTGAGTTAATTTTTGTTAGTATTGCTGTATGGATTTGGGAAATAGCTAATCGTACTATCGTAGCTGTTTGTTGCTGTAAGGTGCAGAAGCTGCATGGTAGATTAGGCGTATTTGTTATAGATCCGGAAAGGAGAATGGGAAAGACCTCGCTATTTCTCATTGCAGTTGGTTCTGTAGTATGTATACATCTGCGAAGAACTCACCCTATTCTTGGTGTTGTTTTTCTATTGTTCGTATCGGTATTCATTTTGATATTTTTATGATGTCTTTGTTCAACCGGTTATTCATTGGAATAACATATTGCAGATGACTTTCTTTCTTTATTGTTGTTGTTTGGATTCTTTGCTGACATTCCATTGTGTGCAACCAAGACAAACATAGAATTTTAGTTATCCAATTTGTCAACTCATTATATGAATAAGCTTATCACCTTGAGTGTGTTGGATAGGATTCTCAATCCCTGGATTTGTAGTAAGCATATCACCATCCTTCTCAATCCACTGTTCTAAATTATGGTTGAACTATTCTTCTAAAAGTGGTTTCTATGTATAGAATATACAGCAATTGATGCTCCTGAAGGATTTCTATTTGCGGGGTGGTCTGTTTTCTGGGATATTTTCATTGCTAGAACGAATGAGAAACATTATGAGGTTGCTGCAGCTTATATTGAGGTGTCTTTGTAGCTGTTTCTTGCATTTACACTTATGGGCTGGTGGTGGTTGATGTATATTCATAGTGGTTATCAAAGTGAGTTGGGATCTTTACGTGTGAACAAGCTTTTCAATCTTATGTTTATTACTTTGTTGGAAGTTGAACTAAAACATGGTGCAGAGTAACTGGAAGCAGATAAGCATGTACTATTTCAGATTTTCTTTTACTTTTTCTTACAATTAGTTACAATCTTTTGTCTCTTTTTTTAAAAAGGAGTTTAATTTTGATTCATTATTTTTTGTTTTGGTTCGCTTTTGTAGGCTTGATGTTTATATTTATGATTATTTGTTGAAAAGAAATTTACATTCTTCTGCAAAGGCCTTCATGACTGAAGAGAAAGTCGCTGCGGATCCAGTTGGTACACATTTAATTAGTTAATCTGTGATGTGTGTCCACTGTTCTAAATTATGGTTGAACTATTCTTCTGAAAGTGGTTTCTATGTATTGAATATACAACAAATGATGCTCCTGGAGGATTTCTATTTGAGTGGTGGTTTATTCTATTGATAATGCCAAATGAATCCAAGAATTCTTGATTTTTCTTCTCCCAAGAACTCTTGATTTTCCTTCATAGCATTGATTTTGACTGTTAGATAAATTTTCTGACTGAAATAATTGTGTAACTTCTCTCAGGATTTCCATTGCGAATTTACCCAGTGTACAGAAGTTTCTAAAAGTAAGTCAAAATCAAAACACAACTTTGTATTTGTTTTATGTTCATTTCTTAACCACTTTCTAGCTATTGTTGGAATTCAATTTTATTTATTAGAAGTCTTTCTAGATGAGTATGTTTTCAGAAGGTCAGTTTTTTTGTTTGTGGGTGGTGTTTGCTATAAACTTCTGAAATCCAAATTCCTGAAAACTTGCTATTTAGGTGACCCCTTAATATTTTAGAATTAACTAATAATTCTGGCCTCCGGAAGCATATGTGTTCTGGATTTGAAAGGCAATATGATGGGTTAATGATGAATAAGGAGAGAAGATGAGGTGATCAACCTTTTATTTATGAGGATTTTTTCTTCTTCTAAATGATGAAAAGTAGTAGAAACAGAGAAAACCTTAAAGAGTGTTTAACCAAGAAACAAATAATAAGCGAGTGAAAATTTAAAGAAGGTCGTAGTCTTATGCTCTTTCTGTCCTAAGGAGTTTTCTGAGTCCTCTAATAACTTCTCTTAAATTCTTTGTATATGTAAAAACTGGAAGAAAAAAGCATCAAGAAGATAAGAAAGACAGCTTCTTTTTCTTTTCTTTTTTTTCCTTGCTGGGAAAAGATAGAAAATTAGAATGCAAGGGAATTAGAGAGAATTAATGAAAATAATGACGTATGCCCATGAACGTCATTAGACTCGGTTATGACGTTATATTATGCATGTGTAGCACCCACCAAGTTGAACAATAATAAGCTTAGCCTAAGCTTAAAGACAAATTTGATAAACGTTGACAACCTTCGATGTATTAACCCATGGATTAAATTTATTATCAATTACAGAGGCCTTAATTTTATGTTGTGGTAAAATAAAAGATTACTTGCTGTATTAATTTGATTAGGTAGGTGTATTCACTGATCCGTGTTTGAACATTAATTGACATTTCAATCTTACCTAACTGATTACTGAAAATCGTTCCTACATTTAACTTTTTCAGTGGTATAAAAAGAATGGTATTCATAGTCTTACACTTTGGCATTGGACATTAGTCGTTTTATTGCTTATACCAACTACTTAGGTTTAGGCATTCATTTATACATCTATAAACAGACTCACCTAACACCAACCAGTATTGGTTTCAATCAGTATTCATCCAACCCTCCCACTGATTATGTACAAATTGTCCTCTTTATTTTTAATATTCCTTTTCTGAATTGTTGTTGATATTTGCTCATGGACAGCATGAAAAATTATTTGTATTTGTGTTTGTGCTGTAGATAAAGAATCATTAATGCCTCAGTAGCTACAACTAGGAACTTGAGGCGAGCAGCTACCCTGTCAGCGATGGATTCAAATCTTTATAGGAGGTTACTTATTCCTTCCAGGGAGATGAAAGTTAGATTGTCGGTACTTGAAGTGAATTTCATGACTTTCGTCTTCATTGGTGGGATTAAAGAAATCTTAATCGTAAGCCCGTATAACATTTTCTAATTTTTCCTCAAATTGTTGAACTAGCTAGGTAACAAATAATGTGGAATCATAGTCTAGAAATTATACCAGCCATTACATACCCTATTTGTGGAAAGTACCTTCCTCAAAGCAGAACATAGTGGCAAGGAAGTTCAGGTTCTGATATGGGAGTATGTTCACATCCAGACTCTTCTTGGGTAAAGGGTAATATCTTAGAGGATAGCAGCCTTAGTGAAGCGCTTATCAACACTGCAAAAGTTAGTTTGATAGATGCTAATGAATGCCATGAAACTGCTCATAATTATAAGTTAACTGTCTCTTGAAAGATATATAACCAGATTTAAGGTAATGTTGTATTGCATATATTGTGTTTATTAGTGAGGACACGTGAGAGGTGGAGTAACATTTTTTTTTCTTTTAGTGTTGTTTTATTGTCTCGACCTAGACAAATTTTGTTATCAGTGGGTGGTATCGTTTCATAGCTAGGAAATGAAGAGGTGCGATCTTTTAGACCAGTTTAGTTTTGTAGGTAGCCTTAGTTATTCCTATTATCCTTTGTATATAGTCTGTTTTTGTTTTTATTGTGTTATATCTAATCCGAATGATTAATGATTTTGATTACAGTTTGAGTTTTTGTGTGGTAAGGCAATTTGTGCCTGTAACAAAAGCTGTGTGAATAGACCAAAAATAAAAACACTATCAAACATGAATTGTTGTTTGATAAAAGTAAAATTGCAGTCGTGTGTTCTTCAATTCATGTTTTAATCAATTGTAGATTGATACTATTTGAGGTTCTGTTGTGGTAGCTTAATTTGGTTTGAATTTTTTGAAATAATGTTGTTTGGTTGGGATTCTATGGATGGTCTTGGTCCAATAGGGTAACACAATTTCTGCAAGAAACTGATTTGCATTCATTCATATGTAATTTTCAGGTCGAAGAAATGGAGTGCTATATAAGGGTTTTTGAAATTTTGAAATTTTATTTAGCTTCTGATGAGATTGATGAAGCCCACCGACAAGAGAACCAAAAGACCAGTCTTTGGAATTAGCAACCATCTAAATTATCTTCCCATTTTGCACAGAAATGAGGACTACTAAAGAAGTACTCCAAATGACTGCACATAGCGGTATTGAACCAACAATCTTTAAGATAACTTGGTTCATATATGCGGATTTGTTGTTTAAGTCGGTCAGTGAGCTCTTTCATGTTTTATGGATCAATGTCACTACTGTTGGGAGAGCACATTCTACAGCTTTGGGTATTCAATAGTTTTTATACTTGATACTCATGGATATGAAGTTTCAGTAATTACAATAGCTTATATGTAACCTTTATATTATATTACACATTACATATCATCTCTATATTTCAATGTTTTGTTAAATCTCTACCTGGCTCATTATATCGGAATTCCAAAAACTGATTTTGGGAATAAAAATCAACCCATTCTAACTCTTCCAAGCTTATGAGGGTTTCTTTGAGGGCCAATTGTTTTTGGGTTACCTATGTTAGTTGAGACTTGAGAGGATGTTTATTCTGACTAGATGGTCGAATACTTGAAGAGCAAAAAAAAGTTTACCTTGCGGCAAATTGATTATGGGTTGTGAGAGTAACTAAGATTATAAACGGTGATCTTGAGCCAAACCTTTGCAATGGTAATTTTCCAGGCAAACACTGAACCCCAAAGGTTATGAATTCAAATAACAAACCAACAGAGGAATGCCAATTCCATTACAAACTGTGATCTAACAAACGGATGAGGGATTGGAATACGATGTGTTGCATCTTTTTCAAGAATTCAACCTTAGGCTAAGACTTAGAAATGTTGTCAAAGTCAATGTATGCACTTCATGCAAAAAAGTTGGAAATGAACGAGCTGTGGTTATGAATGAGTAAACGATTCATTAACTGGCGGGACGGCATGAAACCTACCATAAGCTTTGAGGAGACTTACAATTTGGTACGGATTATTTGCTGAGCTTTGAGCGGTGATTGTATCCGTGTTCCTTTCTTTAGCCTTCAATGACTATCCTTTTCTCTTTCTTTGTTATTCCTGAATTTTTCTTTAGTATGTTATATATTGTTATATTTATTAAAGTTTTGAAGTATGGCTTCATCAGTTAAAATTAAAAGTAGTATGAAGCTGTTATATACGTCGTTATAAATGTATTACAGTTCGTTAAATGGTTATGGGATAAATAAATTTTTTGATACCCATCTAAACAAGCACCATATGTCAACAACAAGATAAAAAGTTAGGTGTGTTATCTATGCACAACACAAGAAAAAAGTTCGCGATCACTGTTACCGACAATAAATAAAAACCCGTGTCGTATACCTAATATTTTTATTATATAAAGATCTCACTAGATATATTATAACATCTAAAATCTTATAAATACTTCATCATACACATATAAATAGATTTTTTATTAATAAAAGTTTATTAAATAACTAAATATATTATTTTATTAAAATTTATTGATTTTATCGTAACAAAGAAACATATTTTCCCATCTACATGGCATGGCAAATAGAAATATTTGTCCATTTTGCTATATGATCTCCAAGTTCTAAAGAGTAGATGTGAATGAACACAAAGTGTAAATATAAGCAATACATAAATACCTATGCTACAACTACTTGCATCTTCTCTCCCACATGAACCCAATAAAGTGATAACCATACCAACATACAATAAAATAAAATAAATCCAATGACCAAAAGCTCACATGTGAGAAGATCCAATATTCTAAAAAAAATAATCTCAAACAGTACATACATCAAAGGAGTAAACCTGTTAACAATTTTTTATTTTTACAACAATCAGAAAAGCATAAGGAATTGCTCAAATAGAATATAATTGATATATCATATATGGAGGACATGGTAATAGATACTAATAATAATTATGACTAGTACACAGACACGTAAGAAAATAGAAGTTAGAGAAGCAAACTGTAAAAATAAATACTTAAAAGATATAAAAAGTATGAACTAGTTAACTCTTATAAGATGTACAGTTGATCTTGGTGGAAGATAATGAAAAGATAAAAGGATGATTGTCAGTACCTAAAAAATTGATTCTAGGCAAGACAATGTACTGTAGAAGTACTTTCTTTAAATCAAAATCGTACAGGGAAAGCCTAAACCACGATAGTAGCCGTTCCGTCCTGCTGCGGTCACAAAGAGAGGAAAGGTTGATCTTATGGGAGGGAAGCAAAGAAAGTTGAAGGAATTATATGTGTTGAATTGTGTGTAGAGTTATAGAACTATTGAGAAAAATCAGAGAGCTTATGAGAATTGTAAGCTTGTTCTTTTTTTATGAAATGGGCTAAGTAGCCTATTTATAATGATTGGTAACACACACTTTCCATGTAAAGTAGTGGAAGTAGTGGGGAGATGGAGATTATGGGGAGTTATAGTATAACTGCCCACTTTGTCTTGGGGAAGTTTCTGGAAACTTCTAGATCATTACTCCATCACCGCTTCAACTGTTACCACTTTATTTGTAACTTCCTTGTCATGGGGTGTTTCCACACCCATGTTGATGTAACCGCCAGACCAAAACCCCATGAATACTACCCCATGTAATTATTTTGGTTTCTCGTAGAAGTTAGGTCATGGACTCAAAACACATGAATTATTTGTGAACAAAGGATAATACTGGCACGGACAAGCGTGCGGGATAGCGCTGGCACAGTCGAGGAAAAATAGGGAAAATGGGCGCTAGCAGTGCCAGCGCTGGAGCTAGCGTTAGCGCTGGCCGTGGAACTGCTGGCTCCAGCGCCGGAGTTAGGGCTAGCGTTGGCCGTGGCGCTAGCACTGTTGGCCCCTAGAATTAGTGCTAGCGCTAGCGCCTGTTTGGCGTATGGTTTGTTAGCTTTGTTGGCTTTTTAGCTTTTTCTAGCTTGTTGGCACATGTGTGTGATACTCATTGGTGTTGGGAGTGTGACTAGGTGATAGACACGTTTTCGTGTCTAATTTGTTCTCAATTTGTTCTTTGTTAAAGCTCGATTTTGTACTAATATTGTGATTTTATATAATAGTAGGTACTTTTGGAGAAATAACATTTGAGAAAAATTGGCTCGAAAAACTACCAAAGCCACCCCAAAAAAATGATAAAGGCACCCGAACAGTGGATATGGGCACCCCCTTCTTCGCGGTTCAAAAATTCAATTTGGCGGGAGAATATCTTCACTCAACTGCGTAGATTAATACGTGATATTCTTGGGATTTTGTACAGTTAAGACAGGGAAATATTCTTCCATATCAGGTGCATGATTCACTACAACAAAATCACAACCAATCCACGGCTGATAATTGATTCTCGGTGAATCACAACCAACTGTTCTTCGTGCACCAGCAGCAGCAGAATCTCTGCATTGATTTTTTTGAGCTTCTCTGCCTCTCTGAACATTACCCTAAGCTTTCTCTCCCTTCTGTGATGCTTCGACGCCTCTTTTTATCCCAACAGAACCCTACCAATCTCCCATTTAATCCTCAACAGGGTCCTCTTTTAATGGTGGTTATTCCCGATAATTCTCGGTGATTTTTTTTCTGATTCTTGGATGATTCTACTATCTCGTAATTAATCCAGAATATCTTTTTTTTTGATTGTTACTTGATTTTATCCCGAGCATAAGACCTTCAAAGAACCTCTACAGGATATCCCGATAGTTATTCCTCTAGTTAACTATATTTTGGTATTGCACTTTAATATGAAACATTAAGGACAATGTTAGGTTTAAGTTTGGGGGTAAAGGAGAAACTTTTAGTTGAAATAATAAAACTCCAAACTTTAGAAACTTGTGAACAATTCAGGGTGACACTAACCATTCTAGGTAGATAGAAACTTAGCTCTTTTTCTATAGGAATTGGTGTGCCCAGCTAATTGGTCTATTCATAAAAGGATTCCTAGCTCAGGTGTTAGAAATAACCTGATAGTTGTCACCATTTCTCGGAATCTATCTTGACCATATCACTCTCGCTTTTTATTTTTGTAATTTTTGTGTTTCTCTAAGTGATTTGGTGGGGCGCCAGTATCAAATTGTTATCACTGCCAGGATGAAGTGTTTGAGATCAAGCCCCATTATTGTATTAGTTAGACTTATTGTATTACTTAAACCAAAAAAATAAAAATAAAAAAATAAAATAAAATAAAAATTGACTGACACTTTGATAGCAATACATGTGTGTTCTCCCTGTCTCCGTCGCCTAAGCAAGCATGGAATGCAGGATCCATGAGAACTATAATGTATGTTGTCAATGCATTTAAAATATTTTCAATAAATCGACCGATAGGACCCTTGTATATACCAGCTGAGTCGATAATTAGTTTAAGAAATAAGACTAGTGGGAGCGTATCTCAAGCCATTCATCCTGGCACTGACCTTCAGACAGATATGGGAAACACCGTTCACCTTAGTCAACACGTGCAAACTTCATTTTGTCTATATCCATCTTCTAAATCTTTTCATGTGATTGTACTTTGATAGATTCTGAGTATCGTGGATGAACAACTATTTAAGTAGAGTTTTGAATTCTTGTATGAATTTAAGTACGCTGAGTGAAAACTCGTGTACAACAATTGGACTCATATAGGGTAATGATTCCCATAGCCAAAGAATTTTGTAGCCAACCAAATAGCTTGTTTAGTGTTACCCTTAAGCATTCACAAGTATCTAGGGTTTGGAGTAAAGGCACCCCAAAAAAATGATAAAGGCACCCGAACAGTGGATATGGGCACCCCCTTCTTCACGGTTCAAAAATTCAATTTGGCGGGAGAATATCTTCTCTCAACTGCGTAGATTAATACGTGATATTTTTGGGATTTTGTACAGTTAATACAGGGAAATATTCTTCCATATCAGGTGCATGATTCACTACAATAAAATCACAACCAATCCACGGCAGATAATTGATTCTCGGTGAATCAGGAGAGAGCTGGAGGGTTACGTTCAGATTAGAGAGAAAAGCTCGAAAATCCCAGTCACAATTTTCTGCTGCTGCTGTTCATCACGTAAATGAGAAGAAGAAGACGCAGACTACATTCTGAAAGAGTCGCAGAACCCGTGGCTAATACATTTGAAGATTACAGCGCTAAGAAAATGTCATATTTTCTGTAGCTACTTCTGCAACATATAATTTAAATCAGAAACACTTATTTGTAACAGTGATTGCGGTAACATTTATAATCGTTGCAGTTTTTCTGTTTCATTCATTATTGTTTATTTTCTTCTTCCACTTATAATTGTGAGCAAATGAAAAATATGAGGAGCTAAACCCCATCTATGAGGCGATGGTGGAAGCTATTTTTTCCAAAAAAAAATATGATAATATTTATTTAATTAATTTGTGCAATTATTTGATGATTATTTTCCTTAAATAAAAATTGATTTAATAATTTTTATAGAGTAATTGTGATTTCGTTAGATGGTTTATGCTTTGCCTAGGGTTTAGATATTCCATGCTTTTGTTATACAATTGATACTTTAAGAATTTACTTATTGGAACATTTTAGAATCGAATTAAAATTTAAAATTGCATGATTCTAATTATTGAATTTAATCGTTATAAAAATTGGAAAAATAGTGGAAACCTAACCTCGATTTTCTCTCAACTTTGTTGTGAATATTATTTTCATATTTTTTGTATATTCTTAGTTTAAAATTAGTTTATTAAAATCTAAAATCAGTCTTCACAAGTTCGAGAGACAAACCCTTATTTACCACTATCTAAAATTACATCACTAGGATTTGCCAAAGATAGCACTTGCTAGTGCCATGGTTATTACCTATTGATGCGTGTCGTAAGTGCAACAAATTACTTAAGATATTTCTCACTAATTAACTATTTATATAACGGTAGTAAGGATCGTTCCCACATAGAGCTGTGTAATTGATATGTTATTTAGATTATCAACTAAGAATAAAAACTGAAAAGGGGGGTTTGTAAATTAATTAACTAAAAATAAGAATACAAATATAATGAAAAATAAAGGATGATTAGAGAATCCTTCGTCGTTACCAAACGTTTGACCAAATTAGTATATTTATCTATCTTTCGTTAGAACCATTAATCACCAATCGAAGAATAACATCTAGAGCAGTGTTATCCCCAAAGTTCCTTGTGTAACCAAATACCGAAGCGCTCGCATATCAAATTTTATCCAACCGAACCACCAAGTAGTAGCGCACTTAAGGTGTAACTCAATCGAAAGCTTTAAGTTTTGTGAACTTAGGTTGATCCTAGCAGTTAGACTCTTAGCGCAAGGTCCACTTATTAGTGTTGTCTTCACACATGATTGCTCCACAGAATCCCTATGCAAGGTCTCACGTTCTCTACTTATGTAGGAGATAATCGACAATTACAGATCGCTCAACTCTCTACTAGCAATAGAATGATCAATAGATTAATCTAGTGTGCACTCCAAACAATCTAAGAAATCAATCATAAACCCCAGATATAGTGAAAACAAACGATGATGATAATAACTTCAAACAAACTTGTATTAACTAATAAAGCTTCACGCTTAGAATATTGAATTCATCTGTAATCAATAAGAATTAGCTACTCATGATACAAGAAAGAAGAAAGAAATAACATGATTTCCCCCAAAAGGGGTAAACCCTAGAATATGGAATAAAACCTTTCTTCTCTCTTTTTGTTTTAAAACCCTAGGTCTAAGAATTATGTAAAAGTATATATATATCCAAAAGTATTAGAATTGTCCCTTATATAGGTGATTGTAGAAGTGCTCATACTCGAATCCCGGTCGAAATAGGTTTCCAAAACTTCAAAATATGCCAAAAATAGGTCAAAGCCAAATCTTCACGCTCAGTTTCTCGATGGCTGACCCATCGAGAATTCTTCTTTTCTTGATGGGATGACCCATCGAGAATTTATTTTTCTTCTGGATTTTCTTTTCTCGATGGCTTTCCCCATCGAGAATATTGATTTTCTCGATGGATTAACCCTCAGAGAAACTTCTGAACTTGTTTTTCTTATAACTTCTTCATATGAAGTGGGAATGACCTTATTCTTTCGTTGTTGGCTTCGTTTCTTCATTATCTTATATATGGTAATGAGAAATCCTGAATTTGGACGACTTCCACTTGGTCTTTCGCTCTTCTTCCTTTGTAGCACTTCTTTTATCCCACATTCTAACACTTTGTAGCTCCTTTTTGGATGATTCACCTAATAAAAGACATAAACTACAAAACAAACATAATATAAAATAATTCATAAGAAATATAGCAAATACTAGCATGAAATTGACACTCTAGATATGTAGAATATGCATTTATCACCTATGCGCCGCTAGCTTTGACATTCATTAATGTTTTGGCCATATTGATGGCCTGTTTATAGTTTCTCAATTGTATGAGATTTATTGTTAGCATTTTATGCTTAACTTTTATGTAGTGCATACAGAATATTTTCAAGAAACTCAACCATGGAAGTTTGCAACTTGAAATTATGCTTGATGCGACTCTGCAATTAGATGATATTCATCTAATTAGCGTTTTTATTCAGATATGGCATAACCTCTATTCTGAATATTTACAATTTTGTATAATCCGTATATTCTGTTTTATTCAAATAGTTCGCATAGATGCACATGAAATAACGAGGATTTAGTTGAGTATAACTCTGAAATTTCTATGGTGCATATATATGCAAAAAGAGCTACAGCGCTAATTTATCCAGAAGCTGAATATCCTTTCTCGATTTTCTTGCAGAATGTAGGATAAGAGTAGTATTCATAATTCTGATGCTATATCTGAAAATTATGCATATTTATTTTTTGCTTCTGCAGCTAGGCAAAAAGCAATATTACAATTTTCTCTTTTATCAAAAATCCACCATCAACATTAAGTCCCCTGCTAGCGCGGAACGAGTAATGTTGTGTGGTAAGCACTAGATGGTGGTATGCTAGACGAGATAAAATGCGACTTTTATCATTTAATGATTAATATTACATGAAGAGCAGCAATTGTTGAGCAAGTTTTGCTTCTTTTGCGATTGTACTCTCGGGTATTTGGAGCATTGCTAGGGCTTGCTAAGGATGGAGCTTGTTAGTGTTATGGCCATTGCCTATGCACCGCTAGTGTTGGCATTCATTAATGTCGTGACCATATTTATGGCCTGTTTAGGGTTTCTCAATCATGTGAGATTTAATATTAGCACTTATGCTTAACTTTTATGCAGTGCATACAAAACATTTTCAAGAGAAGCTTGTAACTTGAGGTAATGCTTGATGCAATTCTGCAATTAGATGATATGTATCTAATTAGCGTTTCATTTAGAAATGGCGTCGCCTTTGTTCCGAATGTTCGCAGATTTTGTATAATCAATGTATTCTGATTAACACAAATAGTTCGCATGGTTGCCCATGAAATAATCGAGGGTTTAGCTTAGTATAGGCATGCAATTACTAAGGCCCATGTATGCAAAAGAGATTCAAGGCTAATTTAACCAAGAGCTGAATATCCTTTCTCACTTCTCTTGCGGAATGTAAGATATGAGTAACATTCATAATTCTGATTCTTGATTAGGAATTTATGTATATTTATTTCATGCTTATGCATCTACGCAAAAGCAATCAAAGGGATTCAAGGCTAATTTATCCAGGAGTTGAATATCCCTTCTCATTTCTCTTGCAGAATATAAGATATGAGTAATATTCATAATTCTGATACTTGATTAGGAATTTATGTATATTTATTTCATGTTTCTGTAGCTAGGAAAAATAAATCAAAATAAATCAACGAGCTTAGTTGTCGGATTTTACCAGGAATTTTGATTTGATGACGCTCCGATGATGTCAAATAATTGCTTGAAGGATCAATTGTTGATGTCGTAGTACCTGTAAGATGATAGAGCGTCATCCGGAGAGCATAAACTAGTAAGGCATGACTGATTTGTATGAAGGAGAGACCATAATTGATCTGTGTGAAATCATACTGCCATGGTATATCCCTCGTATAGTAGAATATCCTTTGTTCTGTGGATGAGACTAGCGTTGAAGGTGTTGACATCATGGATATGTTGGCATCGTGAGATCTCCAACAGGATGCGACGTAAGTGGGGACCTCATTAGAAGTTAGGAATTATGTCAAGTAATTCCTTGTGATATGCTTAATAGCTAACCACCTCATAAAAGAACGGTGAGAGCCTCATGGTTTGGCGTTTCTTTCACATTTCAGAACACTTCTGACTCGTGTGTGATGTTGACTCATCATAACCATATTTCTGGAGAAGATGAAGTCCTGACAGCAGTTTGTAAACCCATATTCCAGATATTGAGAGGAGAATCATGAATCTGAAGTAGTCAAGCATGTCGAATGTTCATTATGCTTGAGATGACCGGGGATGCCTCGTTACCAGTGATAGTTGAGATCATGACCACGAGTACTGTCTTTTTAGGTCTTGCTTGGAGTATGAAGGGGATTGATGACATCATCTTGAAAATTCTGAATTCAGTGTGTGAGCTGTGGAGGTACTGACGTACGGATGATTTCGTCAGGATGATGCGAGTGGGGGGTCTTTTTGCTACCATCGTTATTGATTAAATACTCTGGTCGAAGGAGGTGACTGCGTTGAATCTCTGAAATAAAAGAAGCCTTCAGTCCCCAGGTGTAGCTACTTTGGTCTGCTACTCGACGATAGATGATTTGATGGTATCATCATGATTTCATGCCTCTAGGGTCGTATCAGGCAAGGGAAACCAAAATGGTTGACATCTCTTATTGTTGTTGTTCTCTTTACACGCCATGGTTGAAGGAAGAACTTGAATTGAAGTTGGAGCCATTCGTTGATGCTCGGGCTGTTGAATCACAATTGGGACGTTTTTATGAGCATTGACTGAATGAAATTATGTATTACCCTGACCTCTTGGCTGATAAGTTTATTTTAACCTTCTAGATGTGATGATGGTATGCTTATATGGGAGAAGTCCTTTGGAGACGTCGAGGGTGAAGAGAATGAGATGAAAGGTATCCTGTTGCCGACGTGGTACTGCCAATGTCTTCAAAGACTATGTTCCAAGAGGCATCTCTTGAGCCATCTTCTGAATCCCTGATTGTTATGAGATGTGTTGCAGTGAGCGGTCCTCTGTCACAATTCTCTTTATGAAGTTATATTTTCTGGAGTAGGCTTGGGATGCGTCTCGGCCTCGTCAGGGGTTGCAGGTGCCTATCAGATCTGACAACTTAGTTGGGAGAGGTGAAGATACCTTTGCGGCATGTCTTTGGAGAGTAAAGGGCCTCGTCAAGATTATGACTCTCTGGTTAACCATATTTTATAGGCTGGAGAGGTTCCTGATAGCTAGAGGATCTTGTGAAAATCTCCAGTTCCCAAGTGTTGTTCTTGTGATTTTTCAGATGCAGTTTGTTGAAGTTGGTGCTCCAAATGATGTCGTTGCGTAGGATGCCGATACGATGAAAACTGCACCAATTGAGTATCTGAACGTTGGAGTTGACTTTGAGTTTGAGTTTGTCAGGACCCGATTCTTTGAGGAAGACGAGACGGCTAAGCTTGTTTTTGAATGTCTTTTTCATCATATGAGAGCCATTAAGGAGAACTTGAAGGAAGTAGGTGCATCTTCGGCTTAGAAGTGATTACCAAGGCTAGAGGTGATGCTAAAAGACTATCCTAAGAATTGAGGCTTGCAATTGAAGCCCTTGCCTAGGTGGAGAGAGTGTATGTTGATAATGTTACATCAGTCCTCAAAGATCTTTTCTAAGTATTAGTTTTGATGGTTTTTATGTGTTTCTGAGATACCCGAATTTTCTGTGGTTTTATATTGAGATTTTTGAGTAGGTAGCTTTTCAATGGTTTGCAACGGATTTCCTAGAAAGGGAAATAATTGTTGTTCAATTAAGTAAATTGAAGTCCTAAGTATGAATACAAAACACTGAAAATATTTTGGAGGAATTGCAAATGTTGTATAAAAGCAGAGAAATATTGCCAGGGGTGGTAAAGTGCTTTAAGCCTTGAAAGCTTTGTCAGGGGTGGTAAAATGTTTAAGCCTTGACTGTTTTAAGCCACTTTCCATGTACGACTACCCATGTTGGATTATCAGTATTGACGAGTTTGTAGTATCCACCTAATATAGTTTTAATGACCAAATGTGACTTTTCTCCAGGAGAGACAGTAGTGTCTCCGATTTGGAAAGGGTTGGGTTTCAGTATCTCAGGTTGATGACACATTTTAAGAATGGTTGGGTTATTGGTTTCAATATTCTCAGTAGAGATGACCCCTATCCATTCGAAAAACTTTTGAAAATGATCATCTTCCTATTCACATCGTCAAGGCACGTTGAGGTTGATACTCCGGTCAAGTCCCCAAGCCTTGATGAGACGTGGGACAAATGGTTGTAAAGAGAGTTGCCGAATAAGACTTACTTGTAGGCGAAATTCATGGGTGCTCCTCTATGCAATTGTTTAGCGTCCAGATCCGTTATTTATGATGTTCTACAGATCAGAAATCTTTGGGGTACGTTGGCTTGTTGGCGCCTGCATGTGGGTCCCTTGGTGACGATTTCTCCAGAGATGCATCGAACCTTTCCTTGTTGATGTGGATCCACGGAAATCCTAGAACCATGTCGTAGTATGGATCTACATGATTATTGAAGGTGAATTGGTAGCGGACACTCTTGACCACAATATGGTAGTGCTATTGGTCTCTCTAAATATTTATGAATGACGAAGTTTGTTTGTTGCATCCCTGGTTGCTTTCTTTGAATGGGGTTCTCGCCATCGCGTCAAATATCGATTCTGGATGTGTTGACGTTGGTATCAGATGGTGCTTGCAGCAACATATGGCGCTAGCAACAATAGATGACACTGACAACAACAGATGGTGGTGGCACTAGCTGGCTCCATCTGGTGACGGCTTGATAAAGGTAAGTACCCTTATCTCCTTATGCGACAAGAAAAGAAGGAGAGAGATGTCTCCTTAGTGTAAGATTTTTTAGATATCAAGTCGACATAGAGGTTGGTTCTGGTGATACAGAGATAAGTTGTTTTTTTTTCGTAATTTTTTGTATGGACCTTTCCAGAACTCCACTGGTGTTGAGATTTTGTTGTTGACTGTTTCCTGGTACTAGATCAGGAGTTATACAAACTTCTCATTTATCTCTTTGGACGTAGAATCTGGAGGTGTTAGCATCAACAATAATTTGGAGGCGTTTCTGTTTTGCTCCATATGATACTTGTGTTGCTCTAAAGGTGGTTGCTCCATACGAGTCTTGAGAGAAACAAGTATTTCCTTATAAGTGGTAGTGACGTCTGCTTGTACTTCAGCAAGGGTCTCTTCATCATATTTGAGAGACTTGGTGATGCTTGGATATCCATGGCATTTCCAGTAGCACTGCTTGAAAGAGGAGTATTGGTGTTTTTGGTGAAAGCATTTTGAGGAATGGAACACCAGAATTGAGATTGTTTGCTAGACCTGAATTGAGTTTAATGATTAAACTAGATATAAGATCCACCATGTTTTTAGACGGTTGATTTTCACATGGTTGAAGAATTGGATTCGTGACCGAGAGATTGATCTCCAACTGTGGTCGCCAATTGTTAGTACCTAAAAATTGATTATAGAAAAACAATGTACTGTAGAAGTACTTCTTTAGATTCGGAAATCAAAATCGTACATGGCAAGCCTAAATCACGATAGTAGTTGTTCCGCCCTGCTTCGGTTACGAGGAGAGGAAATGGGTTGATCTTAGGAGAGGAAAGCAAAGAAAGTTGAAGGAATTTGTGTATGTTGAATGATGTGTAGATATGGAGGATAACAGAGCTGTGAGAATGATCAGCTTGTTCTGTCTTTCTAAAATGGGCTAAGTAGCCTATTTATAGTGATTGGTAACACACACTTTCCCTTCTAAAGTAGTGGAAGTAGTGGAGAGATAGAGTAACGGGGATTATGGGGGTTGTGGTGTAACCACCCATTATCCTTGGAAGTTTCTGGTAAAATATTATCCCATTACCTCTTCAACCACTTCAACCGTCACCATTACTTTGTAACTTCCTTGTCATGGGGTGTTGCCACGCCCATGTTGTTGTAACCACCAGACCAAAACCCCATGTTTAATCCCCCCATAATATGTTTTGATTTCTCGTTGGAGTTAGTGGAGCTGCTACTGTTGGAGCTGGAGCGCTGGAGTTGCTGCCTTTGGAGCTGTTGTCGTTGGAGCTGCTGGGACCGCTGCGTTGGAGCTGCTGGGACCGCTGCACTGGAGCTGGTGGGACCGCTACGCTGGAGCTGGTGCTAGCGCTAGCACTGCTAGGGCATGTTTGGCACTTGCTTTGTTAGCTTTGTTGGGTTTTTTTTGTCTTTTTCTAGCCTTTTGACACATGTGTGTGCTACTCATTGGTGTTGGGAGTGTGACTAAGGTTCGCTAAGGATGGCACTTGTTAGTGCCATGGTTATTGCCTGTGCACCACTAGTTTTGGCATCCGTTTAATGTCATGGCCGTATTTATGGCCTGTTTAGAGTTTCTCAATTGTATGAGATTTATTGTTAGCATTTTATGCTTGAAGCGACTGCAATTAGATGGTATGATGCATTTAGTAGCACATTTATTCGAGAATAGTGTAAAATCCCAGAATGACCATTGTCCCCTTTTCACTCAATTTTTAGTGAAATTACTATTTTGCCCTTGGTCTAAAACTTGATGAATACGACTTTTCATCTCTAATAGTAAAATGACCATTTTCCCCCTTGATATGTAAAATTACTATTTTACCCCTGGTCTGAAAAGTTACTCAAATTGAATGTTTTACCCTTTATCAAAAACCCATCATCTACACTCGATTGAATCATATAACAATTTATAGTAAAGCTTAGCTTTTTTCTCCGCAAGCCTCTTTATTATCATATGAAACACAATACAATATGATTTCATTAAAACTAGTAAAGATAAATCTTGAAACACTTGAGCAAAAACATAATAGGCGGGATAAATTTTTTAAATTTAAGTATTTTAAATATAAACTAACACATACCTTTTGAATTCTTGTAAATGCTAAAAAACTCTCGGTGTAATACCGTGATAAGTGCTTAATTTACATGTTTTTAGTGTCAAATCCATACTTGTTTTAGTTAGATTTCTTGCATATCACCTTGTTGTAGATGGTGGGTTTTTGACAGTGGCTAGAATTATAAAATCGCCTTCTGCCTAGCAGCAAAAGCATAGAGATACCTGCGCATATTTCTGACTTTACATTAAATTATGAAATATTGTATTTCCACTTATATTTCACAGGCAATTCAGAATACAGTCTCTACAAGTAACTACAGGAGTTCTATACTGATCTCGTAGTCTCTCTAACATCTACAATACTTATGCCATATTGAACCAGTCTCAAGTCGCATAACTCCATAGTTGAATTCCTTGAACTCGTTTCGAATGCGCATTGATGTTCAAATAACATTTATCTATTCTGAAAGTAGCTAATGCCTGATATTCAAACATGTATTCCAGCTTGATACCATGTTCACAAAGAACACATCACAATTTGATGTCCTTCCCTCAAGGGTACATCTTACTCTAACATCTTTACTCGAGGGCGCGTTACTTCTTACGCATCGTCCCTCCTGGATGTATTACCAACTCTGGATAGGCCAGCGTCATCCCTTCTTTAAGCAAACGTTATCCCTCCCTAGGACAACGCCAGATTTCTACGGAAAGTCCCAGGGACGCATCATTCGATGGCCAAGGCAAAACACCAGCCTTCTACATCGCATCTCAGGGATGCATCAGCGCTAAATTTTTATGGAACATCCCAAGGATGCGACCTTCTCGCAACTCCATCCCTCAGGAACGCGTCATTACTTATGGGAGAAACACTCTCCCAATGAAAAATCTCGACTATGAGCACATCCACATTTATGCCATGTTACTCACTTGTCCCTAAAGTATATGCAATATATTCACCCGTGGATGTCATGAACCCATTCAACACGTATCACTCTGTCTAAGTAAATAAACACCTCTTGGCTGTTCTGCACTTGGGGACTTGATTCGTCAGAAAAATCAATCCAAATCTATTTCAACCAAAGTGATCCCCAAAACCAAGTCAGTAAAATGTCACTGTCACCGACAAAACCTCTATACATCAGTACCCCATATGACTATGAAACCTCTCCTCTTACTTGATCATGCCCAAAACAGTAATGTCCTCCTTGTTGCTCTTACTCACTTTAACCATACTGGTTTACTGAAGACACACTGAATTCGGAATTCTCAAGTGATGTCATCAAGTCATCTCAATCTTCGAACAAGCCCTCATGGGAAATACCCATGGTCATGATATTATCTCAACCATCACTAGTAACAAAGCAGCCACAACCACCATCCAACAACAGCTCCGTACGCTTCTCTATTTCATCGTTGTTACTCCTAGTATTACTTATTCATTCTACAAACTCGGAAGTTGTTAGCAATCGGTAAGGAACATATCAAAGCATCCTTCATGAAAAGTGTTCATATATGTCTCTACTACGACATATCGAAAGGACGCGTCAATTGGAGACATGACCTAGAAGATATGGCTCTTACGCTGAATTCTGTAAAATCTAAAAATTTACATGGGATTGCTAATCACAAATGTTCGTGCATGGTTTTCTGACCTAGCAAACTCTGAATCGAGTGATTCTTTTTGCATATGATATCTTGGTCTCTTAGATTCAAAAGTTTGGGTCAAACATCGAAATCTGACATCATATGAAACTTTAACAACTTCTTGGTTGAACGGTGTACAAACAAGGCTTTCCAGACGGGATTTAGAAGACTCAGCTTTACAAAGACCTCATCCGCTTGTGGACTCTCACCTTCTAAGATATAGTATAATCTCAGGTTTCACTGCATCTCCTAAGAAGATCTCACCACACTAGAAGACGTCATCAACTTTGTGTTACCACTACTCCACTGTTGTGATCATGTCGTCCAAACTTTTGATGCTGCCGATGCCAGCCCTGTAGTTCAGTGCTTCCACTAATACGAGATCAAATGACAGATATTTTGTACTTTAATTTTTTTTGATATGCTCAAGTCTATGACAAGAGCGCTAGAGTCCACCGCCATCCCCGCCCGCAGTTCTGATCAACCATCAGCTTCTTCTGTCGGTTTCCACAATTTCCAACTTTATTGATACTAGCTATAACTCAAAGCATCGCCTCCGGGTGTCCTATCTCTCACCTACTACCGCCTTACTGACGCTGTCACTAGCACTTGATCATTCAAAGATTGAGATATTTATGAAGAATGTTACCATAACCGACCCATGGAATTTTACTCAATGCTTCTTGGCTACTCACTGATTGGTACGCATGGCGTGAAGGTGAGCATCTACTAATCCCAATTAGGGTTAATGCTAAGGGGCATCTATCCTAGTCTTGAAAGACAGAAGATAAGTACACCTTCATCTATACTTGAATTTCTGACTTTATAGAATTGTTAGAAGTATATAAAATATTGTATCTCTACTTGTATTCCGCAGACGAATTAAGAATACAGTCTCTACAAATGGCCATAAGTGTTATTCTTGGAAGTCCTTGTTGGATTAGGAAACTAAAAAAGAGGGAAGTAACGCCCAGCGTCAACAATATTCCCTCTCTCCTTACGACAAGCATTCCTGGAAAGAACGTGGACACCTACTAACCCCAACTAGGGTTAATACTAAGGGGCATACATATCAGTACCCTGGAACGAAAGCTAAGTACATTTTCTTTTATTCTTAAAATTTCAATTACACGTATATAATTGCTATAAGATATTGTCACCATCTAGTGCTTACTGTGCAACATAATTGTTCCTCACTAAGCATGAAACTTAATGTAGATGGTAAGTTTTTGACAATGACTAGAATTATAAAATCGCCCTATGCCTAGCAGCAGAAGCATAACTATATTCGTGCATATTTCTGACTTTACATCAAAATATGAAATATTGTATTTCTACTTATATTCTGAAGACGAATTCAGAATACAATATCTACAAATAATTACAGGCGTTCTATACTCCCGTAGTCTCTCTAACATCTACAATACTCATACCATATTGAACCAGTCTCAAGTCACATAATTTCATAGTTGAATTCCTTGAACTCGTTTCAAATACGCATTGATGTTCAAATAACATCTATCTATTCTGAAAGTAGCTAATGCCTGATATTCAAAGACGTACTCCAGCTTAATACCCTGTTCGCAAAGAACACATCACAATTTGATGTCCTACCCTCAAGGGTACATCTTACTCTAACATCGTTAATCGAGGGCGCGTCATTGCTTATGCATCGTCCCTCCTGGACGCATTACCAACTCTGGATAGGCCATCACCATCCCTTCTCTAGGCAAACGCTAGCCCCCCCTGGGACAACGCCAACTTTCTACGGAAAGTCCCAGGGACGCGTCATGCGATGGCCAAGGTATGCACCAGCTTTCTACAGTGCGTCCCAGGGGCGCATCAGCACCATCCTTCTACAATACGTCCCAGGGACGCATCAGCGCCGACTTTTTACGGAGCACCCCCAAGGATGCGACCTCCTCGCAACTCCGTCCCTCAGGGACACGTCATTACTTATAAGAGCAACACTCTTCCGATGACAAATCTCGACTATGGGCACTTCCAGATTTATGCCATGTTACTCTTAAGCTAGTATATGACTATTAAAATTACTATTTTCACTAGACTTGACACTGATCAATCTAATTATCAATTTTTTAAAATGGGCGACTTGCCTCACTAATTCGACAAGTCACTGACTTGACTTAACCAAAATAATGGTAATCCATGACTCCATTATTTTTCTACGAGATATCAAATCCAACATATAAGGGATTCTCATTGGGTTATTGGTCTGGCGGTATACGAAAATCGTGCGTTGTGGAAGCACATCCATGATCAAGAAGGTAAAAGTAGTGGGACAATTACAGGGAAGTTGAGAGCACGAGGAGTAGTGGTCATACAAGTCCTCCCTATTTTACGGACATGACTCCACTAAAATCTCCACAATCGTTACTCCTCTATTTCTTTTGTAACTTCCACCACTTACAAGAAATCAATGTGTCTCCTTCAAACTATAAATAGATGGCTTTATATATTTGAAACCAGAGAGAACTAAGAGACAAGAAGATAGAAAAGAGATTTATCACAGAGATAATCCTTTCTTCATTACACATTAAAGTACTCATCACACTGAGATTTCTCAACCTTCTTTTCTCCCCTCCCATAAGACCAACCTAATATTCCACATTTGTGATTGAAGAAGGACGTGAATGACCATTTCTTGGTTTAGGCTCGTCTTGTTCAAGTTTGATCTCTCAAACCCACCTGAAAGTACCCTTTCGTAGTACATTTGTTTTCACCATAAAACACTTGTATTACTCTTGTTTTCTATTTTATTTTTTTTATCAGGTGAATCATCTCAGGTATGTAAATGTCTTAATCCAAGAGAATTGGAAGAGCTAAAAAGTGAAGTATTCCAAGTATATAAGTTTCTTAAGCCAAGAGAAGTGGAAGAAATGCGACGAAAATGAGTAAAGAATGTCGAAAGTACAAAAACAACTCAAAGTCAACTATATGAACCTCAAAAGTCATGAGATCTTAAACACATTTTAAAATAACGAAGATACGAAGCCGATGCTTCGAATTGTTATAATCGGTTAGTCGTACCTATACTACAAAAAGGAATATGAATGGCTCGTTATTCACCCGATTTCTGGGTCATAATCATAAAATTTTGTAGGAGAGACGGCCGAGTGGTTGAAGGCGTAGCATTGGAAATGCTATGTTCTGAGGTTGGAATCGTTGGACGAAGAAGTTATGGAGAAAACAGTGAGATTACATGATGACTCTTGGAACTTTTCAAACAAATCATTTAAGTCACTTTTGGTGTTTAAATTTGTTAAGGTCGTGGCAAAGGACCTTGACGATTGTGGCAAACGTGAAAAGCAATTTTTAACGCCTTTTTGACTTCTAAATTGAGGAAACTAGGTCTCAATAGGACTCTAATACCTAGATTTCATAAACATTATATATGAAGACCTTCTAAACTATCAGAGAGGGTACAAGGACTCTACAACAACAAGGAAAACAAGGAGCTTAGGCTTGGAGTTGCGAATTGATCCTCACAATCTTTAGGGTTTGCTTTCTTGTATGTTTTTCATGGATTTTGAGAAATCCACAAGTAACTAAACCTTTCTTATTGGTTAAGGATGTAGTCTGAAGTCTGAAACCATGTTTATTAAATGAAATATTCATTCTCAAATGTTCATAATTTCTTTAATATCGCTTATGTTCTATCGTATAAATAACGCCATGTATGATTGATTGCTTGATTGTTTAAGTCCGAAATAATATAAACATACATTCATATATATATATCTAAACTAGAGTTTGAGATCCAGAATTGTCAAAAAATCCTTGTTACAAGTAGCATAACATAATTGTTAACGACAAGATGTTGCCATGCAATTATGTGTAGAAGTGTAACGTAGGTTAAATCTGTGTGACTATTGCGCTGAATTGCTTAAAATAACCTCAACTCATAAAGACCCTTGCTTTTATTGGGTAAAATTGAGTGGCTCTTCCACCAGTTATTTAGTGAAAATGATTCAAAGAGTGGCTCTTGCTCGTTTGATGATAATATGAGTTAGTAAGCCTGCGGTATGATGCTTTAGGGTTATTGATATTGAGAGAAAATAAATGTTGAGTATGATTTAGTTGATAACATGTTGGAAGATGGAAGATGAAACTTCTAACCATTACTATTTACCTATGATATGAGTATTTACTTTACTTGCTTTAATATAACTTAGTTGTAATCACAATCGAAACCACCCTGTTTACACAAGTAATCAAAATAACTTAACAACCCATGTATCCCTGAAGAGAAAACTTGTTCTTGCTACTATATTCTATTATATATTTGTGAAATAATAACTTGAAAATAGTTTTGATTGGATGACAACCGACCAAATTTTGATGCCGCTGCCGGGAAGGATAACATATTGTTACTTTGTTTTTTATTTTTTATTTTTAGTTTTGAGAGTTGTTTTCAGGTACTTCTTATCTTCTGGCTCCTGGAACGAAACCGAAACCGAAACCGAAACCCGCCGGGTATCCACATATTGGAATCAAGACTCGCAAAGGAACAATAGTGAAAGATAAATCGGATGCCAAACAAGAGGAAGCAATGGATGATGCAAACCGTACACTCAAGGAATTAACTTTTCACAAGCTAGACACGCAACAATGGTGTATCCAGACGACATCTACATTTGAGATCAAACCAGGGTTGATATGAGAGTTGCCAAAGTTTCACGAAATGACTAATAAAGATCCAAATAAACTTTTAATGGATTTTCATAACATAGTCATGGCCATGATACCAGCGAAAACTGACGCAGATGGAGTCATGCTATGGGCGTTTTCATTTTCCTTGGTAGACATCACTAAGGAATATTCTCTTTTGCGCCTAACCGTTTGCTGCAAAAGTAAAAAAATTTTATGCGCCATATTATTGAGCGCAACAAACTTGATTCAATCTCATGTTCAAGCAATCCCTAGAACGCTAACTTGATTCAAGGAATATGACAACACTTTGTGAAATTGAAAATTAAAATTGATGTCCACCAGGATTAGTCTTAAAATTAAATCAAATATAGATATTGATTCGGTCCGTCTAGGGGTGGACTAAGGGAATGATCCAAAAACGGATTAGTCCCCTCCACCACTGAGATCAATAAAGGGCGAGGGTTGAAGGCTTGAATGTGACCTTTAAAAGGGACTATGATGGCTGAATTTTATTGGTTCACATTTGGACTATAAAAATTAGTCCACGCTTAACTTTTCGACCTTACTAGAGGTGGACCAAATAAATGTACTAAATGTGGATCAATGCTTCACCACCATAAGATTGAAAGGGATAAAAAGAGCCACCGTTGGATTTATTGTTATCCATTGGTCCACATTTGGTACACTTTTAATACCCTTTGTTTGGTCCACATTTGGTACACTTTTAATACCCTTTGTTTGGTCCACTTTTGGTGTTTTCATTAACTTGCTACACTTACTCCCGGTAACAGGAAATCTTGTCCTTTTTGAAAATCAAAAGCAATTTACTTTCCCGCTCATTCCCCAAATTCGGCCGTCTAATAATAAAACCTCAGTTCAGACCCGAGAAAAATCAACTTCTGTAGCTCTAAACCTGCTGCCGATTCGACCATTTGCTTATCTATGGTTTCAAACTCAGAGACCTTTCTCTGATTCTCGCCATCTCTCTTCGTCTCTGATTTTAGGGTTTTAGGTCATGAAATTTTACTTTACTTTCGTTACTAATTGGTCAATTTAAGCAGTTGGAATTCAGTTCTAGGGTTTCAATTTCTGAAACCGCGTCTAATTTTTTCACTACGGATAGGTTTTAGTACTACTACTACTAGATTTAGGTTTTTTTTTGAACTCCAGAATAAAGGAGAAATGTATATCAAGGAGATTTGTTTAGAGGGGTTTAAGTCGTATGCGACGAGAACAGTTGTGCCTGGATTTGATCCATTGTTTAATGCTATTACGGGCTTAAATGATTCAGGGAAATCAAATATTCTCGATTCTATATGTTTTGTACTTGGAATCACTAATTTGCAACAAGTACGGGCTGCGAATCTTCAGGAATTAGTGTATAAGCAAGGGCAAGCTGGAATCACCAAAGCGACTGTTTCAGTTGTTTTTGGTAATTCGGATAGAAATCGAAGCCCTCTTGGTTCTGAGGATAATTGAGAAATAACAGTTACACGACAGGTATATATATCTTACGATCTTGAGTTTTGGGCATGTCAATTATTTAACCTTAACCTAGTGTGTGATGTTCTTTTTTGGGGGATAACTAGGATATTAATATTCTTTTTTGTTTCATTTTGGCAATCTTGATGTCTGGTATGTGAACTGCAAAACCCTATTTTTTGTAAAGCTTTTGAATTTCCTATAATTGTTTGTATTTTAAGAGGCAAGTGCAATAGTGTTCATATTTTTGGCAATTTGGTGAGTCAGACTTACGTACATCACGAACCTTGTACAGTTTGTGGCTCTCCTTTTTACTGTTTGTAATGTTGGATATTGTATCCATCGACTCATTTCATTTACTAAATTGTAGATTTTGATTCTTACTCAAATACAATTTGAATGTAAATTCTTGTAAGTTTTGGTGTACATAAAAGCAAAACAGGATAGACTCCATATATTGTCATTATGTGAAGTCTATACAAGTTTATATTTCCATAAGATAATTGATATAACAGGCTTTTATTGTTATCTGTAGATTGTGGTTGGTGGGAGAAACAAGTACCTTATCAATGGACGCGTTGCACAACCTAAGCAAGGTCAAAATCTATTTCATTCCCGCATTTCTTAATTATGCATGGGCGCATCACAAAGGTTTTGAACATGAAACCTCCTGAGATTTTATCTATGCTTGAAGAGGCTGCTGGAACAAGAATGTATGAGACCAGGAAGGAGGATGCTTTAAAGACACTCGAGAAGAAGCAGAGCAAAGTTGACAAGATTGACAGGCTTCTTGATGGAGAAATACTGCCTGCTTTAGAGAAGCTGAGGAAAGAAAAGTGTCAGTACATGCAGTGGGCCAATGGTAATGCTGAACTAGATAGGCTTAGAAGGTTCTGCGTTGCTTTTGATTTTGTTCAGGCAGAGCAGACAAGAGATAGTGCTGTCAATGGGGTGGAGCAAATAAAGGCCAGCATAACTCAGATTGACACTGATACAAAAACTATGAAGTTAAATATTCAGGATATGGAGACGAATATATCAAACTTTACTACTGAAAAAGATGCTATCTTGGGTGGTGAGGTAAAAACTTTGTCTGAAAAGGTGGATGCTTTGTCTTGTGACCTTGTGAAGGCAACATCTGTGTTGAAAAATCAAGAGGATTCCCTTAGGGTAGAAAAAAGGAATGCTGAAAAGGTAAGTTAGATGTTTGTTTGCTCTTTTTGCTCCTAAGATTCTCTTTTTTGTTTTTTCCAATCCATTTCTTCCTTTACATTGTTAGCCAAGTTTTAGGGAGTTATCTTGTCTGATTCTATTTTGGTTTGGTGCCTGCTTGTTGATGTTTTGCCAGCATGCAAAAAGTATTGAAGATATTAAAAGGTCAATTGAGGAAAGGGATTCTGCAGTTAGAAAGGCTGAAGATGGAGCTATAGATCTCAAAAAGAGATGTAGTGACCTCTCTAAGAATTTGGAAGATTATGAAAAGGAGTACCAGGTAAGCGTGTTAATGTACACTGTCCTTTGTCAAGATATTTTGTAGGTGCATGCATGTTAACCGCACAACGAGCTTCGTCCTAAGAAATCAATTGTCTTGTTGACAGGGTGTACTTGCGGGTAAGAGCAGTGGGAATGAGGATAAATGCATGGAGGACCAATTAGCTGATGCTAAAGCTGCTGTTGGTACAGCTGAAACAGAATTGAAACAGCTGAAAACAAAATTAGCCACTGTGAGAAGGAGCTGGTTGAGAAAAGGCAGCAGTTGAGGATAAAGGGTGCAGAGGCTGTTGCTGTAGAGAATGAACTCCGTAATTATAAAACAGATATTGAGAAGATTAAGACGGCTCTTGAATCTGTTCCCTACAATGATGGTCAGATGGAAGCTTTGCAAAAGGTTTCGATCTTAACTGTATGCCTAAATCGAATTTTAACGTTATTGTTCAAATAGCTGAAAAATTCATTTATGTACCGTCAAATGCACCTCAGGACCGGCAGTTAGAGTTAGAGGTGGTGCAGAAGTTGAGGGATGAGACTCGGATTTTGTCAGGTCAATCGGCAAGAGCTCAATTCACATACCGCGATCCAGTGAAGAATTTTGACAGGTCAAAGGTAAAAGGCATCTTTGTAAAGCTCATTAAAGCGAAGGATAGTTCCACATTGACTGCCTTGGAGATAAGATATCTAATAGTTGTCAGTGTTTTGATTTAATTTGTAGTCTATTCTCCGTGACTTATCAATACAGAGTAGAAATTTGTGGAGCTTTATGCTGCATTACATTTGCAGGTTGTAGCAGGAGGCAAACTATATAATGTTGTTGTAGACAATGAAGATACAGGTGCACAGCTAATCGAGAAAGGTGGTCTTCGAAACAGAGTAACCATTGTACCGCTGAACAAATTCCAACGCAATATTCTTCCCCAACAGATGCAACGGGAAGCTGTGAATTCCGTTGGTAACGGAAACTTCTTTCTACATTCTCTTTAAAACGTTGTACTTGAATAAAATCTAGAAAACATGTCTTTGTTTTCAGGTTCATGGGAATGCAGAAATTGCACTGTCTTTGGTTGTGTATGATGAGGAAGTAAAGGTACAAGATTTGTTCCTATATTTGGGTATGTTATTAGGTCTAATTTGTAATAGTGATGGTTTATATATGTTGCAGGCGGCAGTAGAACATGTGTTCGGTTCTAGCTTTGTTTGTAAAACTAGTGATGCTGCAAAGCAGGTATTCCCTTCACCTATGGATTTATATTACATCTGTTGTCTCTCCTGGTGTCACTAGTTTGAACTTGCTGAAGCAGTTAGTTAGTAAGATCCTCTATTTGAGGTATTTATGAACGTGGAGGTGGGTCCTGGCGCTAAAGGATACCAAAAGTAGTATCAGTTCAGAATGCTTGTTTGATCTTGGATCTACTGATTCCTGTATGGTATTGCATGTAATAGCAAAGACTACTGTGATATGCTAGACACATACAGGTAGGAATTGGATTGAGGAAACACGACCTTAGTTGTTTGAGACGATGAATCCTTCTAGATGGTGTTACGTGCCAGACCTGTGTTTCTGCCTCTTGGCTAGTCATTAATAGAATAGTATGTATTTCCTACCTTACATGTGGATCTTTATGAATCAAAATTGTTGCCGTTCATATGGCTTAAGCAGGATGTAATCTGGAGTAAGTGATTAAGTGCTCTTTTACTCGAAGCTAATCTAAGGAACATGAGTAATTATGCATCCATCAAAATGTTCATTTACAATGCCAGGCTATGAGATATTCATGTTATATAAAGAATGCATAACCTAATATCTGAAGTACAAGATTTCACAGATTAACAATTTCATTATGAACCATTAGTTGTAAGTTTGAGTTTGTTGATCACTTTGTCTTTGTTTTTTTTTTTCTGGAAGTAAGTATTCATCACCAAATAAAGCAAGGAATTCTGCTACTCACTGAGGGCTACTATGACTTATCACATACCTAATACCTTTATGTTGTTGAAAATTACCTGTACATATATTTGGTGGTCCACAAGTAATGACTGTAAAATTCCATAACTAATTATTGAACTTATCATGCATAATTATTCAGCCAGACATTGTGCCAATGTAAACAGCCGTCCATAGAGGTTCATTTCGAACGAGACTCTGCACACATTTTGATCTGATATTTCTATTACACAATTTTGTGTAGGTGAATAAGAAAATTGATAAATCATGTGTTACTCTTCAAGGCGATATATTTCGGCCAGGTGGTCTTGTGACTGGTGGTCACCGCAAGTGAGTAGTTGCTCTACTTGCACAGTATCGCTTTTGTTTTTTTCTGTAGATTTTTATTGTTCTCAAACCGCTGTTTCCCTCGGAAGGTTTATCTGTTGCAACTTGCAAACTTCATGTCATTTATTTTACTATATTATTAACATACTTTTATTTTATCAATATTTTTTATTTATTATTAAACGTGGTTTTCAAGTATCATTTCTAACTTCACCACTTATGCGTGTATAAATGATCAGGAATTGTTAAGGATTCTTCATGCCTTGGCAGAAGCAGAATCAAAGCTTTCGTTTCATGAGAAGAGACTATTGGATATTGAAAACAAGGTCGATATTATTTTTTCTTTTTTCCTTTTTTTCTTTTTCTTCTTATGGAGTCTAAAAACTAAATGTGAACCCAGGGTTCCCATGGAACCTCTCCATTGCCTAGATACGTCCATGAGTTTATTAACCCATAAATTTGCCATCATCATACTTTATAAATTTAATTTTGCTTTTCAAATTATCAACATTTTATTGTTTGGTATTCTCGAAAACTCAGAGGTTTTCGATTTGCAAGGGTATACCAATCACTCTACGTAATAATATTCCACGTAAACCGTTAATCCTGTGTTTTTTTGTACTACGTTGTTTTGTTTTTCAGCAAGTTAGTTGTTAGCTTCCGATTATCCTGTTCTCTTCTATGGTGGGGTGTTAGTATGAAATGAAAAGTTATAATCTTCAAAGTATTTACTTTTTCCACTATTTCTGTTAATGCTGCAGATTTCCCATCTCCAACCTCTTCAGAAAAAGTTCATGGACCTTAAATCTCAGTTAGAACTGAAGTCTTATGAGCTTTCACTGTTTCAAAGCAGAGCTGAGCAAAATGAGCACCACAAGGTTCTGCTTTAAGCTTTAACACGTTAAAAAGCAAATTTTAGTTCAGTTTAGATACTTTAAATTGAGATATTCTCGAGCCTTTATTGATTTACATTTGTAATGTGCAGCTAGCTGAATTAGTAAAAAAGATAGAGCAGGAGCTTGATGAAGCAAAGCAGAGCGTAAAAGAGAAACAACTTCTGTGCGACAAGTGTTTATCGACCGTGTCCTTGCTCGAAAAATCTATCAAGGAACATACTAATAAACGAGAGAGCATACTAAAAGGTTTAGACAAAAAGATTAAGGCAACAAAAGTTAAGATGCAGTCTTCTTCCAAGGATCTCAAGGTAAACGCTTTTGAGAACTCACATATATCAGCTCTTTTATAATTAAGTCAGTACAATGTTTACATCTCAGAATGACCTTTTTATTCCGACCTGAAGTATCTTTATCTTTCCCGCTGTGTTTGGTATAAATGTAATTAGTGTTGCAGAGTGCCATCATCTCTATTCTATGGTGGCACATGAGATTTTGAACCCCCAGAGGACAAGGCTTAACTCTGTTTAGTAAAACAACTTCCAGAAATTCTAGAAATATCGATAAAAAAAATAGTTCTAGAACTGTTTGCTGCCAGTATGATGTACTGAATTCCTAATGTCTAATCTTTTCCATCCTTGCATTAACAGAAAGTCCGAAACCATGTTTATTTGGTAGGGAAACATATGTCCTGATTAGAACCAGTCTCTTAACTATGTTCGGTAAAATATGTTTCTTTGTTTTGTTAAACGATTTTTTTTTATTATTATTTTTCTTGTGCTTTAATAGACACCTAATTTGACCTTTAGAAACATCAAATAGATGTTATTTTGCATTTATACAAGCACTTCTTCCATGTTGAATGACTTAATATTATAGCACCAGTGGTTTGAGTATATCATTTTCTGGTCTACCTTCAACTGATCTGTTCATGCATGATGGTAGGAGTATGAAAATGAGAGAGAGAGGCTTATTATGGAAAAGGAAGCTGTAATTCAAGAGCATGCCTCCCTGGAAAGTCAATTAGCTGATCTGGAGACTCAGATTAGCAGTCTCGCAGTTGATGTGGATAAACATAGAGCCAAGGTATGTTGTGACGTGTTTTAGCAAGCTCTATGGAGCTCAAACGTTGACCACTTCTGCCTCTCTCATGCAGATCAATTCCATCAATCATGATCGTGATCAAGCTCAATCTGAACTCAGTTTGGTACGTGCAAAGATGAAAGAGTGTGATTCTCAAATTAGTGGCATAGCGAAGGAGCAGCAGAATCTTCAACATAAACTTTCTGAGGCAAATCTGGAGAGAAAGAAAATGGAAAATGAGGTTCCGTGCTGTCTATCTTCTTTACATTGTATACAAGTTGACATGAATTCCATCTCAAAGGAATACTTAGTTATAGAGATGCATCAATTTCTGTGTATTTAACTTTTTTATATTACTGACATTTGATATTCTACTATAGGTTAAAGCGGATGGAGATGGAACAGAAAGATTGTTCTTTGAAGGTTGATAAGCTCTTAGAGAAGCATAGCTGGATTGCTGCTGAGAAACAACTTTTCGGAAAAAGTGGACTGATTATGATTTCTCTTCTTGCAACCCTCACAAATCAAGGGAGGAGTTGGAAAAACTCCAAGCTGACCAATCCAGGTATACGTTTTAATTAGTTTTGTCTCCTATCAAATTCTTCTTCATTGAAGTACCAGTTTCTCTCACTTTGGTTGAATTTATGGAATCCAAGTGCTTGCCTCACTTATCATTTGGTATTTGAATGTAGTCTCGAGAAGAGAGTCAATAAGAAAATCATGGCAATGTTTGAGAAAGCAGAAGATGAATACAACGACCTAATATCCAAGAAAAACATAATTGAGGTATGTTGTTGCATCTTCCAAAATATTGATATAGCGCCTGTGCCTCTCATGTTATGATAATCTGCATTAATTTTTATATTGCATCTTTTCTAGAATGATAAATCGAAAATCAAGATGGTTATTGAAGAGTTAGATGAGAAGAAAAAGGAGACTAAAAGTTACCTGGGCTAAAGTTAACAAGTAAGTTTGCAGTTTTTAGTTTAAAGGTTCTCTTCTGCCGCACATATTTATAATACTCAAATGTGTATATGAGCGGTTCTGAGTTTCACTGTGAGCTTTTACAGGGATTTTGGATCCATCTTTTCTACCCTATTACCTGGCACCATGGCTAAGCTGGAGCCTCCTGAAGGATGTAATTTCTTAGATGGTCTTGAGGTTCGTGTTGCATTTGGAACCGTATGGAAGCAGTCCCTGTCCGAGCTTAGTGGAGGGCAACGATCTCTTCTTGCCCTTTCTCTCATTTTGGCACTGCTTCTCTTTAAACCAGCACCACTTTATATTCTTGACGAGGTATTGAAAATTATTCTTCTAGAACTTGAGTTTTGTTACTTCACAAGTCCCTAGACAGCTAACTTCGTCGATTCCTAGTCAGTAACTTCTTCATTTTCGTATAAAACATCACTAGGTCAGTAAATGGAAGCTGCTGATTTACATCATGAACTAGAGACGATTTTGCCTCATCAGCGATGTGACAAGCATCTAAAGCTAAAATGAATACTGGATAATCTTAGATTTTTATCTTGCACTTCCATATGGATACTGATTCGTTTTATTTTTCTTGATTGGTTAATTTAGGTTGATGATGCCCTTGATCTCAGCCACACACAGAATATCGGAAGGATGATCAAAAGTCATTTCCTGCATTCCCAGGTTTGACAAATCTTATGGTTTTCATGTGTGTTTTTCATTTTCGTTCTTCATGGTAATTGTTTGATTTTTACCCTCTTATTCTGTTGTCCGTTGTTTTTGTTGCAGTTCATTGTGGTATCCCTGAAAGAAGGGATGTTTAACAATGCAAATGTCATTTTCCGCACCAAATTTGTTGATGGTGTTTCCACAGTTCAGAGAACTGTTGCTCCAAAGCAGAGGTGATCTGTTCATCCACAGCCAAGGCAATTACACCAGAACTTTCATGCAAAGTAACTCAAGTTATGTTTATGGCGACAACTGACAACCTTCTATAACCTGGTTTCAAGTTTCAAGTTTCAACTCTGTAATATAATGATCGTAACATGTGATATGTAATTTTGCTACAATTTCACTGAAGTTATTGGTTTGCTATACTGTTTATGACCTGTGTAAATGGCATCAGATATTATCTATATTAGTTACCTTGAACTTTTACACAACATTTACTTTTCTCCGCATTCGCCTTATCAACCATTTCAGATGATATTTCCTTTTGAGCAAGACATCTGACACTAGAGAGTGTGCCGATCTTCGTCGCTTAATCTGACGGATAGTTCAAAGTTTTGTGCCATTTTGATTTTGGTTCCAAAGTAATACTTCAGTTTGATTTCCTTTTACATAAATAACTCAACAAACCATATAGTATAATCATTTTATTCATTAAGCATTTATCCATATTGTTTGGTTGCAACTCCAATAACAAGATATTGATTTTTGTTTTCTTTATTGCAATGCAAAAGATACTATAACAAAATACGATACGAAAACCAAAACAAACCATGGTACCCTGCAACACCCATTCTGCCACAACATTCTCATGTGATGAATCAATAATCGTCGTCGTCATCGTATCCTAAATCATCCTCAACTCTTTCAGTCACATCATCAGCAATGCTATCCTCCAAATGATCAATACCTTCAGATATTGCTATCCCACCCAAAACCCCTGCAACCGCACCCACAGCTAACCCTGTCCCCATTCCGAACTTACTGTCTTTCTTTGCAGGTATTCCTCCGTATTCACCGCCATAAGCAGGCTGACCATATGGAGCCGGGTTTTGCCCATACGGTTGTGGATCATATGGATACCCAGAAGGTGGTGCAGCTCCACCAGAAGAATAAGGGTATGATCCAGATGGTGGATAGTCTCTGGCGGGCGAGGAGTATGGTGGTGCTGATGCTGGAGGTGGTGCATAGTATGGATCCGGCACATGATACCGATTCTCACGGACTCTAATCTCGACTTCTAGTTTCCCGTGTGGACGACCGGATGGACGTTTGAGATGTAGTTTCCGATTAGCCCATTCGCCCATCCCAACTTCGTCAACGATTTCCTTAAGTGGGACCCTGATAGAACCGATCAACGGTTTGATATCTTCATCTGATGATCTTAGATGGACGATGTCGATGAACAAATAGGTAGAGTCGTTGATGGATGAAGGAGAAGAATTATAAGGAGGTGGTGGAGGTAAAGGAATGACTAATTTCTCATCCCAGTTTGGACATGTATCTCCATATTCATCGACTTTGGTTGTGCATTTTGCTTTTGGGTCTACCCAAACAACGGCATATGGTTTGAGAGGACCATTTCTCCAGCTTATGTTCTTGAGATCTTGAGCTGAACATATCCTGATTTCAACTTCTAATGGAGTTGATGGTTGTGAAGTATAGTGGGATGACATTGGTTAGATCAGATCAATCTGAAGAACAAGAGAGGAGCTAATTCAGAGAGAGAGAGGGAGGAGGGAATGGAAAAAACAGATGGGTGAGTTAGTTTTACATATGTAGAAACCCAAAGTCAAGGAAAGTTCTAAAATGCAGAGTAAATTATTCTGATGAAAAGATTGGATTCGGCAACACAAATATATATATAAAAAAGGCGTGGAAATTATTCTAAATACGCGTGAATCTCATGCTGTTCTCTTCAGTGAGGCTCGTTGGATCACTGTGTCGAAAGCACCTAAATCAGGTATTCCAAATGGTTTGTCGCAGCTTGGTTATTTAGTAATTTGGAAGTACCTGTCATGGACTGGTAGATAAAGAAACAATACTCACCTCATATATGGATTGAACGGAAACAAGAAAAATGCCTTCCTCGGTTAGTCACCAAGTTGACGGGATAGGTGAGCAGTGAGCTTAATGTTGACGTTCATCGTGGATTTATAATTTCTAGACTTATCTATTACCTGCCTGCTACTTTTAGAGAGGCGTGCTATTCCATCTCATTGGCTACTTTATGAATTATGGTAATCAGTCTCTGTCAACAGGACCATCAAATGGTTCTATGAATTACAATATTGCCACGAGACCTTAGATCACGGAAACTCCTTTCGATGAAAGAGGTGAGAGTCGAACTCAAAAACTCTCCGAACCTTCCTTAAAAGGAAGGCCATTGTACTGCAAAGTGGTTCCCTCCATAAAATCAATTAGCGACCCATAGACCATAATTATGTCTATTAAGTTGTTTATTCTTTATTAAGCAAACTGGAAATTCAGTTATTTCATGAGTAATTCTAGAAATCTAAAAGTGTGCAAAGGTGCTTCCTGATTATAAATTCGAGGAACATAAAGACAATTAAAATGTTTAATGCATAAAAATATAAAATTTAATACTTCTGGGTTTCTCATAGCTAGAGTGTCCCTATTGTGCCTTTCTTTATACGACAACATCATTTTTTTTTATAGCCACTTGTAGGAGTACTTGTAACTTGAGATCTTTGCTCGATAAGTTTGCATATGGTCCGGGCAACAGATAAGTGATGCCAAGTCCTCTCTTCTCATTTCTATCAAACTTGGGTGAAGTTTTTCCAAGAATCCTGTTTTTGGACATCCATATTTTTTAGTGGGCATACCGTATAGTAACAAAATAAGGTTACTAGGAGTAATTCTTAAAACCCCATATCCACCTATTTTTGATAATACTCACATTACCTTTATATTATTAGTGTTAATATTAATCATTAGTATTTAATAAATAATGATTACGTTTATAGTTTAATTTCGTTACAATGGTTAGTAGTTAATGTAGTCATTGATTTTAAAAGTTATAATTAGTGAAAGAAAAAGTTATTTTTGGGAAAATTTTCCCCAAGTGAAGTAGAAGAAGAAGTGAAGAAAAACCTAGGGTTTTTGATGAAAATGCATGATTCGATTGAGGAGGGTGAATCTTCATCACGTAAAGCTCAGAAAATACACATCAACTACGATGGAGATCCTGATATGACTATTTTTTTGGATTATGAGAATGATTTTACCCAAACACAAACTCAAGTTCTAGCTCAAAATGATGGTTTTTATGAGCCAAATCTCGAAGATGAATATATGGTTGAGGAACCCATTGCTAATAACACTCATGTATGGTCTTAGATAAGGTTTAATACCGTTTATATAAAGATGATTTTTTTTAAAGGGTTCGGCTTATCAGGTTTAAGTTCGGCTGAAATTATATTAGCCGAACTATATAATCAAAAACAGTTCAGCTATTTCGATGAGCACCAATTATCAGTCGAACTTTGTTTTTATAATTTGGCGCCAAGGGACAATTTTAAGTTCGACTGAAAATTGGTTCCAATAACCAGTCGAACATTTTGAACATTTTTTTTTGTGGGCATTAGTGAATTGTTCGGCTAATATTTGAGTCAGCCGAGCCAATAGTTAGAATTTTTGAAAATACACAAGTGTCATGGTTCGGCTGAAAGTTAGAATATCGAATCAGCCGAACTTTTGGAAACTAAATGTTCGGCTTAAAATTTGACTAACGAATCAGCCGAACCCATATGTAAAAATTTTTTGTGGTCATCTAACCTCGCGATATTCTTGTAGATCGTTATTGCTCAACCTGTACCAATGGACGATCAATCCTCGACAAACTTCATTATTCACGAAGATAGTAAAGATCACTTTCAAATTGACTTGGTAGTTAACAAATTGATTTATGACTTAATTTTGTAAGTTTAAGTGATACCTTACTAACTTTATTCTTGATCTTGCAACGATGTATACATGGAAATCTAAACCGGAAGCAAAGTCTTGGGATGGGGAACTGATGTAATTTTTAAATAGTGGTAAAAGGTTCGATACTCAGACTTGTAAAGATTCAATTTTTAAACCTAATTTTTAATAACTAAAAATAAAACAGATTAAAGTAAAATTGATTTCAAATTATGGGAAGGACTGAGACTAAGGATTCCACCATTAGCCAATTTTTCAAGTGATAAAAATCTTGCAACTCATATATTCAGTTTATTCAAAATATTGCCAAAGTTAGGTTTTCAAAATAATAATTGTAAATCGAAAGCATGAGATATCAAAAACTCTAAACTCAGCATGACCCATCAAAAGAAAACATAACAAATTGATAAAAACCATTTTCTTCCAAATTTAATTCAAAGCAAATAATAGTAAAAGAATTGCATAAAAATAATAAAATAAGAATTACCACTTTATTATTGGAAAAATAGCTTCATCCGTCGCCCCAGTGATGGTGATTAGCTCATCATGTTGGAAACACTCTTAAAATAATTGTTCATAGCTCAAAAATTGTTTACAATGATCAAATAAAAATAACACAGGAGAACTGATACGCTTATAAGCGTTACAGAGGTGTGGCTGAAGAGAAAATAAGACAGAATTGAGGCGACAGACCCTGTAAACTCATGATCGTTTTATCTATCATATTTTGAACTTGTGCCGGTCCAGAAGGATTCTTAGTATAACCAAAATCTGGGGGAACCCTAGAATTACTAGACTGACCTTGAATATGGCCCTTAGACCAAGAAAGGTTAGGATGGTTTCTCCAACCAGGGTTATAGGTTTTTCAATAAGGGTCAAACTTCTGATGATTATCAAATTTAATGTTATTATAAAGAGCATGGACTTGCTCTTCTACAGTCTGTCCTTCCCAAAATGGCTTGGGATCAATTCCACAACTAGAGTGAATCAATTCTAAAGCTTTTAACCTTTTAAATATAACTGCTATTTTGGCATCTGATTTAAAGGATCCTTCTACCCAATTGAAATTTCCTCTACTTAGAAGAATTGGTTTATGGGGCTCCCTACTGTTTTCCCACTGCTGGGTATTTTCGGCGATTTCATTTAAAAATGTCATCGCACCATCGACAGTATGATTTTCAAACCCACCTGTGGACAAATACTCAATCATGGTTGTTGTCGAATAATCTAAACCCTCGTAGAAGATCTGAACTAGCCTTATTTTTTCTAAACCATGATGAGGACGTTGTGATAATAAGTCACTGAACCTTTCCAAATACCTATATAAAGATTCTCCCTCTTGTTGAGCAAATGTGCAAATCTGCTGTCTAATAGATGATGTTTTGTGCCTAGGGAAAAACTTCTGAAAAAAGGCAGATGCAAGTTGTTCATAGGTTTCAATTGACTGGAAGTCAAACTATATAGCCAAGATTTGGCTTTGTCTCTTAGTGAAAAAGGGAATAGTATAAGTTTCAATCCTTCATCATCTAGGTCCTTAATCCTGATGGTACTACATATTTCCTCAAAATCCCTAACATGGAAATAGGGGTTTTCATTTTCTTTCCCTAAGAAGATTGGGAGCATCTGTATGGTCCCAGTTTCAACTCATAGTTTGCTTCAGTTTCAGCTAACTTGATACATGATGGACGAGAAGTCCTAATCGGGTTCAAAAAAGCTTTTAAAGTTGTCATTGCTGACACTATCAAAGGACTAGTAGTAACTTCTTTACGCAGTGTCAAGTTCTCAAAATTAAAATTTCCAAAAACAGGTCCCTCAAAAGAAGAGTCTTCGAGGTCCTCGTTTCCAGGGACATAACCAATAGGGTTGTCACTAATCAAACGACCTACAATGTCTCTTTTCCAAGCTCGCTCAGTGATGACTTCGAGCAGTCTTGGCATACACTAAAAAAAACTAAAAACTAAATCCTATTTGGAAGGGAATTTTAAACAATCACAATCAAGGCTGACTCAACCAAATCAAACCTATTGAATCTAGCAAACAAAAATCATGATGGCTCCACTTAGATTGTTTCTAGACCATCTTCTATTCTTTCGGAAGTCAACTAGTTACAGTTTTGGCAAACCTATTAGAATGATCCGAATTATATTAAGTCGAACAGAAATAGGATAAGCTCTAAGGAGCTTTGATAACCCTGTCTCTTTGGATATGTTTCCTTAGGTTACAAAGCGGCTCTAATCAACTTAAAATAATCTTCCTGAACTTCGAGTTAGGCTAATAGAGTAACCAATACAGTTCTTTTGAATGAATTTCCTATAAGCTCCTTACCCTATCGGTCTTTTTTTAGTCAAAATTTTAAGCTTAGGTTCGCGTTTGGTAACATGTTCTTAAAGCGGGCAAGAAGGAAACGGTGATGAAATCCGAGTCCTCATCTTGTATGGCCAGTTCTTGCCCTTTACTAGAAAATAATTCCGTATTCGGTTCCTCAACATATATGCATATGAAGGAATACAGTAAACCCACTTGCAGGGGATTCGTGGGTTGATCGAGTCTTACCTCCCGTACCAGACGGGGGATGAATCGGTTGTAGTCGACTCCGACCTCCGACTCCTGTGTCAATGTACGAACCAGAGGGGCCGAGACAATATCGGAATTGTCGTCCTTCCCTGTTGCAGTTTATATTAAATTACCCTACTGTATGGTTTAAAAATAATAATAATGTCCAAAGTCCTAAAATAAAGTCCAAATAGTGTCCAAAAATAAAAGAAAAATTACAGAAATAATAAAAATTTCATGATACAATTTTCTAAACAAATAAAATCTAATTAAAAATAAAATTCTTTGTCTTTTTTTCCGTTCTTTTAGCTTTAACTTTAACTCCAAGTCTTTAATCACCAAAGTATTTGGCTCAATTTCCTTTTAATCCAAAATCCAAAACATGTAGCAAAAAGAAAAATACCCAAAGAAACGTAAAATAGAAAAGAGTAAAACTAATACTAAAAAATAATAAAAACCTAAAAATAAATAAAAATAAAAACCTAAAATTAAATATAAAACTCTAAACCTAAAGACAAGTCCGTTTCGGCGGCGCCAAAAAGTGATCGTTTTAGAAATAGTGGTAAAAGGTTCGATACTAAGACTTGTAAAGATTCGATTTTTAAACCTAATTCTTAATAACTAAAAATAAAACAGATTAAAGTAAAATTGATTACAAATTATTGGAAGGACTGAGACTAAGGATTTCACCATTAGCCAATTTTTCAAGTGATAAAAATCTTGGAACTCATATATTCAGTTTATTCAAAATATTGCCAAAGTTAGGTTTTCAAAATAATAGTTGTAAATCGAAAGCATGAGACATCAAAAGCTCTAAACTCATCATAACCCATCAAAATAAAACACAACTAATTGATAAAAAACCATTATTTTTTCAAATTTAATTCAAAGCAAATAATAATAAAAGAATTTCACAAAAATAATAAAATAAGAATTACCACTTTATTATTGGAAAAATAACTTCATCTGTGGCCCCAGTGATGGTGATTAGCTCATCATGTTGGAAACACTCTTAAAATAATTGTTCATAGCTCAAAAAGTGTTTACAATGATGAAATAAAAGTAAAACATGAAGAGAAAATAAGACAGAAAAGAAAAGAACGGACTCTAGCCGCTTCATAATTTTGAAAGAATACGCAACAGAATCAACGACTGTTCTCTGGAGCCTTCTGTTCTTTCTGTTCTTCCACTAGAAGAATTTTTTCTTTTTTTCCTGGATTTTTTCGGTGGCTTCTGGATTGCTTTTTCTTCTATCTGTTGGTTATTTATAGGTTTAGCTAACCTTAGAAACCAATGTTAACCGATAAGGACTCAAATAAGAATCCAAATCCAACTCCAAATCCGTGTAAATCACAAACAAAGAGTATTTTCCTTTTCCGACCGTAACTTGAATTTTCCACCATTTTTTCCGGCATGCAACACTCAGAAGTGATGTGTTTCGATTTATTTTGACTTCTTAATTACTTTGAGATATAAAACAGCTTCCTAACTCCCTTAAAACTCTGTTCAGAAACAACTCAGAAATTTCCTCTTCACGTAACTTTTCTTCCCGCCAATTTCGGTTTTTGAATTTGAAAGAGGGGTGCCCCTAATCCATCTGGCGGGTGCCTTTAATAATTTTCCTGGGTACCTTTAGTAATTTTCCTGGGTGCTTTTATCACTTTTTGAGCCGATTTTTTCACAAATATTTATTTCTCGAAAATACCTACAAAGACATAAAAACCCATAAATAGTATAAAATCGAATACTATCAAAATAGATAATCGAGCACAATTTAGACACAAAAATTTGTCTATCAGGAACATGGAAATAAAATTAATTGTGTGCTAGTTTACGGACAATAAAGCCGAGATAAACGGTTTGAAATGGTTAGTAAGAGAAGTGGGCTAGGCGCAAGTAAGGTTAAGAAGGGTTTTGTGTATAATCTAAAACCGAGAGAAAGAATAAGAGTAAAATGAAGAAAAAAAACTTCCCCTTCAAGATCGTTTTCAACTACAACAAACATGAACAACATTGAAGTATGAATAAGAAGATGGATTGTCGTCATAACCACCCACGTCCACATGATCTTCACGGGCACCGCTGCAGTCATCCAGCAGCAGCTTCCTGGGAGGTCACCCATCCCTGGATTACTCCAGTCAAAGCACGCTTTATTGCAGAGCTTTTTGCCAACTCTGGAGCTAATTATGCTGAAAAGGCCTCGGTGTTAGGAAAGGACAAACCATTACTTATATTCCACTCGACAAACACTACCTTCCGAATCGGGGTATTACAATACCACCACCTTAAATTGGAGCAGGCCTCGGCTCCGGAATATACAATCCCAGATCTCCAACGTTCTCTTCCACTCATGAGACTAGTACCTGGCACACCCCGTCCAGCTTACTCTCTCACCCTCGACAGGTGACCCGTTGTCGGATCTGATACCATTTTTGATGACCTGACCTTCCACTGATACTGTCCCCACTTAGCCACTGCGGTCATCCGGCAATGCGGGATTTTCTACGGGCACCGCTCGGTCATCCAGCAGCAACTTCCCGGGAGGTCACCCATCCATGGATTGTTCCCGCCCGAGCACGCTTAATTGTAGAGATTTTTTCCAACTCTAGAGCCAACTGTGCTGAAAAGGCCTCGGTGTTAGGAAAAGACAAACCATTACTTATATTCCACTCGATGAACCCTACATGCCGAATCGAGGTATTACATTAAGATTCTTGGAAAATTGAAGGCGGATGGCGAGAATAACAAGTCCACCATATGAACTATCTACAACGCAAGAAACCTTTTGAGGAAAAATGATTTGCGAGGTAGGTTGGTGATGCAACAAGTGATGTGGTTGAAGGCGAACAACAACTACATGGTTCAAAAGAAATTTGATGAGTTTGTACAAGTGACACATCTTTTCATAGCCCACCCGGAATGCGTCTGATTGGATCTATGCTTTCCGCAAGTTCTTATAATTGATTGAACCTACAAGAACAACATATATAAGATGCCATTGATGAACATAGTTAGACATACGTCGACCAAGAAACCATTCACCGTTGGGTTTTGCTTTTTGAAAGACGAGAAGAGATAAAGATACACTTGGGGGTTAGAATGATGCAAGTTAATCTTCCGGGAGGATGCCCTTCGTAAGGTGATCGTAACCTACCAAGAGAAAGCATTGATGTATGCTTCCGGACGCACACAAATTTCTTTGTACGTTTCATATTTGGAACAATGTGAAGAAAAATTGTCAACCGAAAATTCAGCCGCTTAAGTTGAAAGACTTAGAGAAGCTTTCTAAGCTACCAAAGGAAGAAAAAGTAAAGAAAAAAGAGGAATTCAAGAAAGAATATGAGTCTAATGAAAGGTTGTGGGCTTGTTTCTCCAGTGAATGGGGTGCTTTGACATGGTCTATTAGCGAAGACGTGTACCAAGAGAATCTTAAAAAGCTTATTGCACATTGGGGCCCCAAATACCCAAGTTTTATTACCTATTTGCGTAAGGAATTCTTGGAACCTCACAAGGAAAGGTTTGTGTATGCGTTCACAAATCAACACAAACACTTCGGCAACCAAGCTACAAGTATGTTAGAGTCGACTCATCATCGATTGAAGAAGAACCTATTTGGTTGTGTTGACACGTTTGTCACGGTGTTTCATGCAATGGATGACTATTTCAAAACTGATCTCATAAGAATCAAAGCGTCATTCGAACATAACCTTATGTTCAAACACAAAGATTACAAGGATAATTCGTGGCTCCACGTATTAACATATAGTCTCCCATTGTGTATTGAGAAACTAATGGTTGAAGTGAATTTGATGGAAGATTGGACCGCCCAACTGTATGAAGAATGTTTATGTAAAATGAAGGAATCTATGGGACTTCCGTGTCGCCACTACATAGCCGGGTACGAAGCTGGAATCATACCTTTTAGGGATATTGATCCTTTTTGGAAACAATTAAGTTTTGACCCTCTCCCATCTGAAGAGCCCGACGATGAAGAGATCTGGGGGAAAAGTTATGGGAAAATACTTGATGCGATGTACCGAGCTCAAAAAAAAATCCTAATGCACAACTTGAGGCCAATCCTCTATCCTTTCACTGAGGAGAATGTCATTGAACTAGAAAAAGGGAAACCCAAAGGTAGGCCAAGCAATAAACTTAACCGGAAAAAGACTAGGAAACCCGCCAAGATAGCTGCAACACAAAGGAATCCATCCGGAGTTGAGTACCATGATGCAAGGTACGAAGAGGAAAAGTAGGAAATGGTGAATGCGAAAAAGAATGAAGAAGCGAATCTTTCAAGGAAGTATGGCCGGCCGAGTAAAGATAAAGGCGAAGCAAGTAACCAAGAAGTCATGGAAAACAATAGATATTCGTGTCTGTCCCCTCCAAAAGATATTCAAAAAGAAGTCAAGCTCAAGGCTAAGATGTATCCTTCCCAACAAAAGGAAAAACCCAAACAAAAGGATAAAAAGACCGTACATGCAAGGGGTAATATGAAAGGTCCTAAAAATGATAAGTTCGGTAACATTTTCGACCAACCAATGTGATTTATGATAACTACTTAGAGTTCCTAACCGAAGTAATTCACGAGCATATAATAACAATGGAGGACATCGAAGGGGATGTGAATTGTGGTTATCATGTCATTACGGAACAATCAGGACCACATAACAAAAAAATAAAGAAAATAGGGAAAGTGACTAGATAATTTGAAGAGGCAAACAATAGAGAGTTCAATGGGGACCAAGTCAAGTATATAAGGTATTTGTTGTTACAAACACTATGCCGAAACCGGGACTTCTACAAGATAATGATGCGAGATGGGCCAAGAGAAGACCAAGGGGTGCTAGAAGAGTTTTTTAAATTCGAAGCTCGTTTACATGGGGATATGTTCATCATAAGGGAATATTGAATGCAAATGCCGATTTGTGGGTGATTAATACCCGAGATTTTTCATTGCATAGTTCATTTCCTCTCATTTGGTATGAGTTTGTCATTCGCGCCACCAACAGTACCTTGCACTGAGAATATAAAAGATAGGAGACTTATCATTGGACATGTTGAAAGATGTCATTATATCGGACTCAAATTACAACACGGACGCCTATTACCTCATTTGGATAAAAATGCCTTTTGGCCTAAATAAAAAAAATACTCTTTGGATTGGTGTGCATAATATGCGACGACAATGGATCTTCGGAATGCAATGCATATGTCGTTTGGAAGTAAACATATAACTCTATTGACGGATGATGAGGAAGAAGAAAGTGGCGATGATGAGGAAGACGAATATGACGATGTGGTAAAATTGGATATGCCATGAAATGGAATGTAGTATTTTGACTTGTTTGGTTTTGGTAGACTGTTCGAAACTCACCCTATGTATGAAATATTTTGTGGTTGTTTATTTATATTTATTGTCCCACAATTGTCCTCTGAAGTGAGTAGACGCACATGGTTTGGCTGCAAAATAATGGGAACATAATTCAGCCGAACATGGGATTATGAAATATTTTGTCAGGTTCGACTGAAAAGTTGAATTTTTAATTTCAGCTGAACATCATTCAGATAAGTAGGATCACCCTTCTTTTGGAAAGTTTGGCTTATATGTCAAATTTAGAATCATCCGAACCTATATAATTATGTGGTTCGGCTGATAGATGTTTTCTTTCTTTCAAAATCAACCAAATATTCTTCAAATAACCAAGACAGTTTTAAACCAAGTTTTAAATGTTCAGCTGAAATTTGGTTTTTAAGAAACAACCGAACCTAGGACCATTAAGCTTTATTTCTTGATGGTTGAAGGTTCGGCTGAAACATGCTAATCTTATTTTCAGTCGAACTAAAAATTATTGTGTAAAAAAACTTCTTATTTTCATTTTTACTTAGATAAATATTACATAACTAACCCGCATATCATTACATCGTATTACTTCTTAGAATGATCGTTGAAACAATTTATTTAACATCCCATACAGAATATGTGAAACTTACGACGTATATCGTAATGAGCTTCATATTCGAAAATCTTTCCTTTTCATCTTCTCCATTCATCTCGAGCTCGCACTACAACCTCCGCATTGGTTTCACCCCTTAGTCGATATCGATTGACAACCTGAATTAAAGTTGTGAATTCTTTAACTTGTTTTTTTATAGTTTGAAATCTACAAAACAAGGCCGGACAATCCCTATTATGCGGATTGCCTGTTTCGGTGCAAAAGTTTTCATGAACTTTAGCCCAATAACTCATACCAACTAGACCATTTTGACGTCATTCTTCACCCTTCTTTGGATAGAAAAGCATATAGTTTTTGCAAAGAGCTAAATCTTCATCTAGAGTAAAATTAGCACTAGGGAGTGCCATTTTTGAATGAATATGTGATTGTTTGAGGTGAACTCATTGCTGGGTATATATATATATATATAGTAATGTTGGTAGCGACTATATTTAAGAAAAAAAAGTGCAAATAGTTCATGGTTCGGTTGATATTTGGGTGTTACGAATCAGCCGAACCATATGCAACATTTCGTAATTTGGCTTGTAATTGTCAAGTTCGGCTTAAAACTCCTATTCATATTTTCAGTCGAACTTGGAACTGGTATGTAAGATAATAGTTGAGTTCATTTATAAAATTTCCCATTACAAAACTTGTCCATATTACATCCCCTTAATTAGCATTACAACATACTAAATTCAAATAACTTTGAATCTAGTAGCTAAAACTATTAATCTTCAAGGATAGTTCTTTATCTCTATTCGGCTTCTAGTTGTCTAAGGAATATCGGGGCACATGTCTTCAAATACGTACAACATGGCTCGTACTGAATGTTGTTCCACCATGATGTATTCCCCAAAGAGATTAAACTCTAGCACTCTAAAAATGAAAGAATTGACAAGTTAGTATGCAAAACCAATAATACTCCATTCACAAGATAAACATGTTCAAATACTCATTTTATCTTCAGGAGTAGCTTTGTGATGATATCGCTTTACCCAACGGAGTATTCTAATGTATTCTTGCAACATATATTGTAGCATTTTCAAATTTTTCGCCTAATTCTAACCATTTACGGTTTTTAGGATTCCCATCTAATTTGAAATGAAATTCTTTGATTTTCTTCCAAAACATCGAATAACGTTCATAAGTCCTTTCATGGTAAGCCAGAATGAAAGATTTAACAAGTATTACATCATCCTCAATGGTGAATGGTTCCATTTGCAACTAGACTTGTAAAGAATTGGAGGAAAAAAGAATTGGTGGAAGAAAATCAACTTAAGACAAACTTAGGTAGTGCAAAATAAGTTAGAGAGTATCAAGTTTATATATAGAGAGGCCCCATTGGATTTTTTTTTTTTTTTTTTTTTTTTTAGGATTTGTATTATGATCGGTGAAAAGTTCGGCTGAAATTTCAAATGTTAAACCAGCCGAACTCCACAAATAACCAGGGACATAAGATTTTTTTCAAGTTTGGTTGATAACTAAATTTTCGAATAAAAAGCTGACAATCTTTCTTATGTCACAAGATATTTGTGGAGTTCGACTGTTTTGGAATTTCCATTATCAGCCGAACCTTACCAACAACTAGTTCTTTTTTCAAATAAAAGAACCGTTGGGACTATAATGCTTATAAAAGAGACTCCTATTTTACCCCAAACATCCAACTATTATTTATTTCCACATCAAACTATTATTCATTTTTTTAGCCCTCAAGTTCATTCTCTTCTTTTCATATCTTGCTAATAAAAAAAAAAGGTTCGCTACACCATAGAAGAAGATATTGCCATAAATCAAGTGTATCTTACATATACGAGTCATGACAAAGATAAGCGCAATAGAGGAGTACTTGGGTTATATCGCGATGAAACCCCCAAAGAGTTTTAGAATCGTATATTCTTAATCTTTATTGCGTTAGACGGTAACGGAAATGGAAGAAATTACGAAGGGATTAGGTGTAGATACGATGACCGCATATGGCCTTGGTGTGCAAGTTTTAGAGTTTATATGAGAGATGTTATTGCAGAACATCCAACATTGGACTATGATGCACAAAAAGGAATGTCTCGAGTCCAATATTTGCAATACTTGCGAAAACAATTCGAGTTTATATAATGCTACGGTTTGTGGAAAGATATTGTCATGCCACTCTATTATTATAACGTATTTGCTTTAATTTTGTATTCATTTGAATGTAATGCACTTTCAATTCAATGTAATGCAAATTTAGCTTCAATCCTATTGTATTCAAAGTTCGGCTAATAATTCAATCTTGCGAAATAGCCGAACCTGACAACATTATAAAAACTCCAGGTTTCTGTCAAGTTCGGCTGATTTTTGAAATTTCAATTTTCAGCCGAACATTACTCTGATACCCACAATTTTTCTTTTGAAATGTT
>JAJJMC010005941.1:257218-281934 GCA_023531435.1 Papaver californicum
GTTCGGCTGATTTTTGAAATTTCAATTTTCAGCCGAACATTACTGTGATACTTGCAATTTTTTCTTTTGAAATGATCGGCTAATAATTCAATCTTGCGAAACAGCCGAACCTGATAACATTATGAAAACTCCAGGTTTTCTGTCAAGTTCGGATGATTTTTGAAATTTCAATTTCAGCCGAACATTACTCCGATACCCACAATTTTTTCTTTTGAAATGTTCGGCTAATAATTCAATCTTGCAAAACAGTCGAACCTGACAACATATGAAAACTCCAGGTTTATGTCAGGTTCAGCTGATTTTTAAAATTTCAATTTTTAGCCGAATATTACTCTGATACCCACAATTTTTTCGTTTGAAATGTTCGGCTAATATTTCAATGTTGTGAAACAGCCGAACCTGACAACATATGAAAAATCCAGGTCTCTGTCAGGTTCAGCTGTTTTTTTGAAATTTCAATTTTCAGCCGAACATTACTCTGATAACCACAATTTTTTCTTTTGAAATGTTTAGCTAATTCAATCTTACGAAACAGCCGAACCTGACATAAACCTGACAACATAAGAAAACTCCAGGTTTATGTCATGTTCGGATGATTCGTAAAATTTTAATTTTCAGCCGAACATTAATCTGATACCCATGATATTTTATTTTAAAATATTCGGGTAGTATTTAAATACTGCAAAACAGCCAAACCTGACAGAATATGAAAAATCTAGATTTCTGTCAGGTTCAGCTATTTATTTATTTTTTTAATTTTCAACCAAACATTACTCTGATAACCACAATTTTTCTTTTGAAATGTTCGCTAATAATTGTTTTTCAATTTCAGCCGAATTCCTGAAAATAAAAAACCTTGAATTAAGCATGTTCGGCTGTTTCGTAAAATGCATTTTTCATCCGAACCTGAAAAAAATTACTTGTTATTTCTTCCAATTTGAGATGTTCCTCTAACCATAAACCCGTAATTAATTCATAAAATCCTAATTCATTATTAAACTACTAAAGCATTGATGTTTACATTGTCGGAAACCAAACTGAAAATAAATTGTTAAGATGTTACAAATTAAGAATGTTATTAATTCATTCACTTCCACGACTGTTCGTTTAAGAAAAGTGGTAAAAATAGTTTGTTCACTGAGACTTGTGAAGATTCTTTTTAGACCTAATTCTGATTTAAACTAGAAAATAAGTAAAAGATTGTAACAATTTTGGAAGAAACTGGGACTCAGAATTCCACCAAAATTACTTATGAGTGATTTCTATAATGATTCTTAACAATTATAGCTCTTTTATTGACTTTGTTTCTTTGCCAAAAGTAGATTCTAAAATATTAACTGTAAATCGTAAGCATGGCGCACCAAAAGCTCTTAAATCCCAGTATACACCATCAAAAAAAATCACAACTAATTAGAAAAAATCATAAATCAATTAAAAACCAATGCAAAAGTCATAAAGAATCAAAAATAATTACCATTCATTCATGAAATATGGCTTCCTTCATTGTCCCAGTGATTGGGTTTAGCCCATCATTCTCAAAACACTCTCAAAAGATAGAAACATGGCTGAAAAGTGCTTGAGAAGAAAAAAAAATCAAAAATAAATAAAACATGACAATTGCAACAGTGTATCAGTATTGCATATGGTGTTCTCTCTGTTGCTAAAAGAAAATAAAAGGAAACAATTATAAAAAACAATCATGAGACATAGCAAAAGAACAAGAAAAGGTAACACAAACTGCGTATGTTTTCTTTCGTCTTCTTCTTCTTCCTCGTGAGCAAGTGAAATTTTTTTAGTGTTGATTTTTGCTCCAACCTCTCCGATCGTTTTTTCTTCCATCTCTTTGTTATATATATGTTTTATAAACCCTAATAACCCTTCCTTAATCAATAAGGACTCAAAAATCAAACCAACTAAAATCCCATGTTCAGAGAGTGAATCGATTTCCGGCAGTAACTCGAGTTTTTAACCTTTTTTTTCGGCATTAAACTCTATATTTGATGTGTTTCGACCTGTCTTCCTTGTTTCTTCAATTTGGTAACTCAAAATCACCTCTGAATCCCTTAAAACTCGCTCCCTAACTAACTCAGGTTCTCATTCACGCGTAAAATAAATTTCCCACCATTTTTCATTTTTGAATTAAAGAGAAGGGGTGCCCTTATCCAAGAGCTGGGTGCCTTTAGTAATTTCTCTGGGTGCCTTTATCACTTTTTGAGCCAATTTTCCCACAAATGTTTAGTTTCCAAAAATACCTATAAACACATAAAGTAACACAATTAGTACCAAATTGAGCACTATCAATATAAAGAATTAAGACAAATCAGACAGAAAAATGTGTCTATCAAATACCTCAAACTTATTATTTGCTAGTTCTTGAGCAAATCTAATCTATAAAATAAAATTTAATTCACTTTCGCAGGAATCACGACCACACTTAGCACATGCAGCTAGCCGTTAAACTCCTAGGTGACCCAAGAAGACGAGTATTGTCTTGTGAGGGTTTACAAGAGATATACCCACAAAACCTTTACTCCAAATCCTAGCTATTGGTGAATAATTGAGGGTAGAAACTAAACATGCTATTTATTTGGCTACTAAATTCTTCGGCTATGGGAATCATTACTCGATATGAATCCAATTGTTGTACATGAGTTTGCACTCAGCGTACTAAAATTCATACAAGAATTCAAACTATACTTAGATAGTCGTACAATGGACCACGATATTCAGAATCTATCAAAGTTTAATCACATGAAAAGATTTAGAAGATGGATATGGAGATAGTGAAGTTTGCACATGTTGACTAAGGTGAACGGTGTTTCCTAGAATATCTGTATGAATTTCAGTGCCATGATGAATCCTAATGAATTGAGATATGCTCTCACTAGTCTTAATCTTAATACTAATATCGACTATCGACTCAGCTGGTATATACAAGGGCCCCAACGGTCTATTTATTGGACATAATAATAATAATAATAAATTTTTTTATTGATTTTTTTGATTGATTATAACTATTATTATTATTTTGGTCTAAATAAAATACAATAATGAGGCTTGATCTTAAACACTCTACTTTATCCCAGCGGCGACAACAACGTGATACTAGGGCCCCATCAAATCACTTAAAAAACATATAAAGTTGGAAAATAAAACATAAAGTGATATGGTCAGGATTGACTCCGAGATATGGTGACGACTATGATGTTATTTCTAATATCTGAGCTAGTTATCCTTTTATGAATAAACCATTTAGCTGGGCATGCCAATTCCTATAGATAAGAGCGATGTTTCCATCTACCTAGAATGGTTAGTGTCATCCTGAATTGTTCACAAGTTTCTAAATTTTGGAGTTTCATATTGCCACTTCCCTTACCCCCAAACCTAAATATAACATTGTCCTTGATGTTCTAAATATAAATGAATAAAAGCATGAGCAAAGGTTACCTCCCAATAAGTGCTAAGTTTAAAGTCTTCAGCCATAATAAGAAAGGATATGTCATCTTATAGAATCATATAGCTATAACCAGAACAATTATGGGCCATCTTAATCAAATATTGTTATCCCAAATAAAAAGAATCTGCAACAGGCTAAGAAAGTGAACAAACACAGCACACCCTTATTTAGTTTTTTGTTTAAGACAACTACATCTAGTTGTGGTTCAGGTTCCGGCTCCATAAAAGGGTCTAGATAAATCTCTATGGTTTGGATTTCCTCGTTGGAAAAATCCAAAGGATCAGGTTGTAGAGTCTGGAAAAAAACTAAGACTTAGGAGCACATAATAATAACCTGAATAATTGTGGATCCTCTAAGTCAATCAGATTTGACTCACATAATTGACTACAATGAAAGTGGTGGTCATTCTTGAGCAAATGTGTCGATTCTAATTTCCTAAAGTAATTAGGCTTAGTCTAAAAACTTAATAACTGACACATTTAAAACTCATACGTTCCCACAATTGGTTGGTGGAAAAAAAATTCAATCTGGATATTATCGCCTGGGTAAACCACATCAACCAGAGGATGGGTTTCTAACAACTGAACTTCTTTCTGGACATGATTAGGTTCAGGAAACCTAGTATGAAAGTGATCATGTAAAATAGTAGAGGTGCATATGTCAAGTTCCAAGTGAGGGATCTTTCTAAAAGTCAAAGGTGAAGCACAGGGAGAATGATAATCACCCCCAAACTTAGAATTTTTTTGTCTCTAGATAGACTAGTCACAATTTCCCTAACTTCTAGATCATCAGGTTCCTGAAAATGTTCAATTGCTTCTTCTAGATTATAATCAGGTGGTGTATCCCCACTCATATTTAAAATACCTACAAGTCTATCTTGTTTATATAAGACTATTGTTTCTAAATCGCTGGACTCCAAAATAGTATTCTCAGGATAAACCCGTTCCTCTAAACCATAATCGGCTTCAAAACAAGGAAATACTACATCGTCTAAAGTAGTGGTATCTCTAGTCAAATCCTCTTCCTTTTGAATAGGTGAATAATCATTAAATTATTAGGATTTGAACCAGAGATAGCAATATCACCATGAAGAGAAAATGGAGTGACAATTTCCTCGTCATTATGACTATGTATTTCTTCATCAACACTATAATCATAATCATAAAAATATGAAGATGGATGAACCTCATCTAAAATTTTAGTGTTACCAATTCTAACCTCGTCCTCTTGAATAGGTGAATAATTATCAAGGGTGGCACTACATTGACAATTAAGATCATTTTGAACAATACTCATCGTTGCAAAACTTTCCTTCATATTTAAGTCAAACCTATGTGTCATCTCAGTTAAGTTCTTGAGGGATTCTTCTACAGAAACACTTGGATCATAAAGAGTCCTAGATTGCAACTGCTTGAGGGTATCTTCCAAAGACGAAGAACTCGCATTTTGCTCATTTTCCCGTTCACATGAATGGTGCGCGTATGAATAGTAATTGGGACCAATACAGTATGATCCATAACCTTCAAAAGGTTGTGGTGGTTCAACCTACTATCCACACTGTGGTCATAGTATGGATACTGTCCATTTTGAAAATCAGTCGAATATTCATTGTATTGGTCTTCATAATACCAGTTCGACATAATATTTTTTTTATTCTAATATATTTACAAAAAAAAAAAAATTAGAAAAAATAAATCCTAACAGGAAGGGGGTTCTAAACAAGCAAAAATAGGTTGAATCGACCAATTCAAAACCTATTAAATCTAGCAAACAAAAAGCATGATGGCTACACTTAGATTTTTTATAGAAAAATTTTATTCTTCCAAAAGGCAACTGGTTACAGTTTTAGCAAACCTCTTGGAACGATCCGAATTAGATTAAGTTGATCGAAGAGAAGCAGGATAAACTCTAAGGAGCTTGAATAACTCTACCTCTTTGGCACGTTTCCTCGGGTTACAAGGGGTGCAAATCTAGTTAAAGTAATCATCCTGATTCTTGAGTTGAGCTAACAAAGTAACCAACACAATCCTTTTGATAGATTTTCCAATAAGCTTGTTACCCTATCGGTCTCTTTCTAATCAAATTTTAGGTTTAGCTTCGCATTTGGTAACGTGTTCCTAAAGCGGGCAAGTAGGATACAGTTATGAAATACGAACTCTTATCTTGTACGACCAGTTCTTGCCCTTTACTAGAAAATAAAGTCCGTATTCAGGTCCTCAACATATATGTAAACGAAGGTATACAGTAAACCAACTAACAGGAGATTCGTGGGTTGATTGAGTTTTACCTCCCGTTCCAGACGGCCGATGGACCGCTGAAGTCGACTCGGGCCGCTGACTCATGTGTCAGTGTACGAGCCCAAGGGGCCGAGACAAGATCGTAATTGCCGTCATTCCCTGTGCAGTTTATATTTAATACTACATTTACATAGGGTTAAAAAAAATAGAAATAATGTCCAAAAAAATGTTCAAAGTCCACAAAAAATAAAGTCCAAAAAATCCAAAATAAAAGATTTCAAAAATAAAAACCTAATACAGTTTTTAAAATTAAAGAAATAAAACCCTATAAATAAAATCTTTGTCTTTCTTTTTCCGTTGTTTTCGTTTTATCTTTGACTCCAAGTCTTTAATTAATCACCAAAATATTTGGCTAAACTTTCGTTTCGATCCAAAACCTGTAGCAAAAAGACAAATACCCAAAAACGTAAAATACAACAAAAAAATAAAAATCTAAAAATAAGATTAAACCTAAAAGCAAAAATGAATCTAAAATTCTAACATAAAGACAAGTCCCCGGCAGCGGCGCCAAAAACTTGATCGTTTAAGAAAAGTGGTAAAAATAGTTCGTTCACTGAGACTTGTGAAGATTCATTTTAGACCTAATTCTGATTTAAACAAGAAAATAAGTAAAAGATTGTAACAATTTTAGGAAAAACGGAGACTCAGGATTCTACCATAATCACTTCTGAGTGATTTCTACAATGATTCTTAACAATTATAACTCTTTTATTGACTCTGTTTCTTTGCCAAAAGTAGATTTCTAAAATATTAACTGTAAATCGAAAGCATGGCGCATCAAAAGCTCTTAAGTCCCAGCATACACCATCAAACAAAATAACAACTAATTAGAAAAAATCATAAATCAATTTAAAACCAATGTAAAAGTCATAAAGAATCAAAAATAATTACCATTCATTCATGAAATATGACTTCCTCCATTGTCCCAGTGATTTGGTTTAGATCATCATGCTCAAAACACTCTCAAAAGATATAAACATGGCTCAAAAGTGCTTGAGAAGAATAAAAGAATCAAAAATAAATAAAATAGGCCAATTGCAACGGTGTATCAGTGTTGCATACGATTTTCGCTCTGTTGCTAAAAAAATATAAAATGAAACAATTATAAAAAAATTCCTGGGACGCAACAAAAGAATAATAAAAGGTAACGGAAACTGCGACTATTTTCTTCTATCGTCTTCTTCTTCTTCCTCACGAGCATGTGAGATTTTTTTAGCGCTGATTTTTTTCCAGCCTCTCCGATCGCTTTTTCTTCCATCTTTTTGCTATATATATGTTTTATAAACCTTAACAACCCTTCCTTAATCGATAAGGACATAAAAATCAATCCAAAACCAACTAAAATCCCGTGTTTATCCAAATCAGAGAGTAAATCTATTTCCAGCAGTAACTCGAGTTTTCAACCTTTTTTTCCGGCATTAAACTCTATATTTGATGTGTTTCGACTTGTCATGCTTGTTTATTCAAATTGGTAACTCAAAATCACCTCCAAATCCCTTAAAACTCACTCCCCAACTAACTCAGGTTCTCACTCACGTGTAAAATAAATTTCCTGCTATCTTTTATGAATTAAAGAGGAGGGGTGCCCCTATCCATGATATGGGTTCCTTTAGTAATTTCTCTTGGTGCCTTTATCGCTTTTTGAGCCAATTTTTTCACAAATGTTTATTTTCAAAAACAAACAAACACATAAAATAACACAATTAGTACCAAATTGAGCACTATCAGTATAGATAATTGAGACAAATCAGACACAAAAATGTGTATATCAACGACCACGACCACTTCCACTTCCACAACCTCCACGACCCCCAAGACCTCTTTTGGCACCATCTCGGCTTGTATCTTCACCTTCTTGGCGTGGCCTCTTTCTCACCAACCTTGGTTCCTCTGACCTCACACCCTTGTCGATGATTACATCCCACTTGTTGTAGAGGTATTGCTGCTCATCATATGACATAGTTGTTTTACAACTAAGTTTCTGCTTCATTGCCTTCAACATCTCCAACTGATTTTATTTGAAACCCAAAGATAAGTGACAACATACTTTGATATATATAATAAAATAAAGAGTATAAATTGAAGTCTCTGCTTACCATGATCTCAAATGCCTTTGAAATATCACTGGAAATGGTCTTGGACTTCTTCTTCGTATCCACATATTTTGTTTTGACCTCTTAGCCTCCACACAAGCTTCATTTTTCTTGCTAATGATGTAAGGATGAGAAATTTTCCTGTACCAATCAATGTACCCCTCGATAACTTCACGAGGATCCTCTCGTAAAGGTTCTTAGAGGCACATATTAAGCTTGTTCTCTTCCAACTTGTTCCAAAACCCAATGGTTGGTTCGGGTTTGTAGCTAGGAATCCAAAAATAGGTGGTGCTCCTAGTTCCATTAGAACCCTTTGGAAACAATTTAAACTTAGCTTTCCCCAATGGGATCGTTTGGAAAGAACCTATTTACGAAGTACTCGGTGAGGATCATATATTACAAATCCACCGAGATAAAGAATGGTCCATAGTACATCCCAACACCCATTTGTGCATTTGGAAAACTTTATTGAAGGGTTCATCCTTCTTGATGAATGGGTCAAATTCAACGCCACTGCCATCCAAAGCGTCTAATTTCTCTCTCAAATGAACAAGATTCGCATCTTTCTTATGCTTTTTGACTTGCTTGAACTCATATTTGGCTGAAGTAGGCAATGTATCATTCCAAACGACTTCACTATCCAAATTCAATTTCGGGAAATGATCATACACCCACACCTATATCAACAATATAAAAAAAATCAAATTATTACGAAAATGTCAGAAAAGAAATAAGTCCAAGCTTAACATTCGCTGATAATCACATGGAAAGGGTTGGTCTTCTAGACATTGTTTGCATGATAATTCATTTTTCTATATTAGACGAACCTAATATTAATAATAATACACAATATATGCCAATTATTCTAGATTATCAAACAATTTTTATATCGTAAAGATTTACCTGAAGAATACTGAAGCTTCCTCCAACGTTTGTGCTCGTTAACCTAGAGGCCGTCGTAAGATTATCTAGTAGGAAAGCAAGGGAAGCGGTTCCCCAATAGAAATCATTAAGGTTTGGAAGATCCCATAAAAGTTGGAGATATTGAGCCTTCACCTTGTTTCCTGCGAGACCGGGAAATATAGTTCTCTCGAGAGTATACAACAAGTACGCCCTTGCAGTTCGATTGATAATATCATTATCCAACACCAAGGAACCATATGCAACTCTCTCCCTTGTCTTCTCAAAATAACTCTTCAAATTGGCAACTTGATCTGCTTCAACTTTCTTGGTTTCACCCCCTTGCCAAGGTCTTGATTCACATAATCCACATGTTTTTTTGCACGTGCGAACTCCAATTCTGTCGTGCCTTTACTCCAACCAAGAGTTTCCTCAGCCAATACATAGAGATGGTCCTAATTTATTTCATAATAGTTGGCATCAACGTCTTTCCCGGTAATTTGGAGGCCAGTAATGTTCTTCACATCATCGACAGTGATTTTCATCTCGTCGAATGGGAGATGAAAGGTGTAGGTCTCTGGGAAGAATCTTTCAAAAAAAAAAGGACGCGGTAATTGAATCACATTCACTTTGTGCGTACTGAATAGCCGACTATAAACCCGATGCTTGTACTATATCCACCACCTCGTCAAATTCTCCCATTAGATACCAAGGAGCAGCCTCTGGTGTCTCAAAATTCTTGTAGCATCCCGGTGATCAGGAGTCTTGTAGATTCTCTTCGCACAAGACTCGGCGTAACCAATCAGGACCTCTCCTCCATCTTTCGGAGTGCCATGGGGTAGGCCGTCCTTACGAGGCTTTATTATATTCTTCTTATCTGGAATATGACGCCCTGTATCCCGCTTTGTAGCAGGGACCTTCTCTTTCCTTTTTTGTTATTGTGGCTCTTGTTGTTGTGGTTGAAGGACCTTCTTTTTCTTTTTTCGTTGTTGTTTTTGTTGTTGTGGTTCATCATCTTGTTCACTATCACCATCAACATATCCTCCTCCTCCTTCTACTTGGGGTACATCATCTTCCGTGTATTCCAACTCTTTTTCTTGTCTATCTATCTTAGGCCTTGGTTCACAAATAAAAATAATATTTCCCCTCTTATCGGATCTCAATTTTTTGATACAGCCTCCTCGTGGCTCGGGAGTTTTAGAAGAAGAAAGAGTTACCTCCATGTTCCTTCTTTTACCTTTAGCTCGGTTCCTAGCGCCCACAAAGTATAAAAACTAATTAATACCTCAAACAAAAAATATTTGATAGCAAATTATAAGTTTCGTCTAATATTTGATAGGAAATATTAAACCAAAATTACAAGGTTCGGCTAATGTTGCAAGAATTAAAAACTTCGACTGTCCCGAGCTTTTCTTTTCTTCAGCCGAACATTTATACTATTGAAATTTAGAAGGGCACATACAATTGTTCGGCTGAAATTAGGAATTCTCGAATCAGCCGAACTTTTTACTTAACAAATATTGCTGGGCACAGTGAAATATTCGGCTGACTTTGAAATTTCAATTTTCATTCGAACTGTCTACTTAAAAGATATTGATGCCAACAGTGAAATGTTCGACTGATTTTTTAAATTTTAAATTTCAGCCAAATTTTCTACCTCACAAATTTAGATGTTATCAGGAAAATGTTCGATTGATTTTTGAAGTTTCAATTATCAGCCGAATTTTTCTTCAACAGTTTCAGATTGAAGAACTTTAAAAGTTCGGTTGATAATTCTATTGAACACATACACAAATTTTCAGTCGAACTCAACACTGAAACTGAAAAACCCTAACTTTTTTTTCTCGATTTAAACCCTAAATCTCAATTGCATGCAAAGAAAACACATATGGGTTTGTCGGAAATACCTTCGAATGTACATGTTGAGGTTTGGTTCTCCCTCTCCACCTTCTCTTTCTTCTCATAATTCAATTTCGGGTTCAATTCTTTCATCTTCTTCTCGTTCTTCTTTAATTTATTTCTTCGATGTCTTTCGTCCGGTAGGATTCTTTGAACGAGTCATCTTGTAGGTTTGTAGTTGTGTATAATCAAAGATTAAAGTTTTAGGAATCAACTATTATTGACGACGGTGAAAATTAAAAGCGAAGTTTTTTTTTCTTCTCCGATGAAGAAGAGAAGAAAAAGGGAAGAAAAAAGATAGAAAAAAATTGAAATTGATTTGGGATGATTTAATTTTAATTTTGTAACTGATTTGTGAGAAGTTAATTAGGAGTAGAGGGTATTTTTTGGTAATTCCAAAGTTTAAACGGTATCTTAGTAATTGACACATCCATTAGACACCCCTTATAAAACATCATAGATAGCCTAAGTGTTTTATATGTATGTGCTAGCTAAACCCACTCGATTTTCGATGTCAAAAGAGATGTGATCAATGATTTGATTTCATAATTATTAGATAATTTGTTTTTGATGGACAAAGTTAATGAAGAAGATTATATATGTTTTGTATTTATTGACTAGGTAAACCCACTCGTGTGTTTTATATGTATGTGCTAGCTAAACCCACTCGTGTTGTTACGGCACGGGCATTCATATTTGTTGACCTGTATTCATTCATGCTTAATTATCCCATTTGTGGGTGGCATTAGTAGTGGTGATTCATTTAGTAGTACTCAGATTTGTTGATGTTCTGATTCATACTATTACTGGTTTGTTTTCACAAAGTTTTTTTGCCGGACTTGAAGAGCTTAATCGGATTACATAATCTTTTTTAGGGCCAAACTGATACTTGATAATTAGAAAAATCGAGGAAAGTGTATGGAGATAGGTTCCTCCCAAACAATCGTATCATTATTAACATTTAACTTTATATGAACGACCACAACCGTGCATTTATATAGGGTATCCCTTGTTCAATCGGTTTTGAGCCTAGAGCTTTCGTCCAAAATTTGTACGACCAAAACTTCTTGAAGGTTGGTGTCATTGGTTTTGGTTCGAATCTAAAAGCTGGCAGAAGCAAATTCAGATCAACAACACCAATAACCAATGAGGTGTATTTCTAAGAAAGGAGGGATACAAAGATTATTTTGTGACTTTAGGCAGAGACTGTGGATATAGAAATGAATCACGTTTGTTGTTTCCAGCAAATTCTTGTTTTTTATTGAGCTTAGAATTTGAATCAGTTGACACATTCCATAATGTAACTGCGGGATTTAAATTTTCCAATTTAAGGACACATAGTTCATCGTACTAAAACGGACCAACAAACTTGAGGAAAACACATATAATGAGTGAAAAAGTTAACATTTTTTTTGTGCAAATGAAATTTGGTTAATGGTTGGATGTAACCATCAAGTTGTGATACCCTTGATTGTAGCTATGGCTTCTAATCCACCGACTGTCCCAAGCCAATGCCCAATCATCGACTGAAACGAGAACCACAAATCAATTAGTATTTGAGGAGACAAAGTTATAATACTAATGATGTTATCGTTGTTTTTTTTAGTATCTAGAAACTCACGACACCAACATAAGTATGGCTAAAGCATTTTCTGTCATAGAAAGTTAAGTGTGTGAGCCAAAGAGTGAGTTTGCCTTAGTTCTGTTCATCTTGATTTTCAGATATGTTCTTACAGACCTTCTTGATGGCATTAACCTCTGCTAAGTCTCCTGCGAATGTTGATGTTGCATAAACATTGATATAATTCACCTATAAATTGAAAACATTCATTTTAACTTCAATCAGATTCCAAAAAAAATGAAGGAAATTGGACTAAGACAATTCTAAAACTGGGACAATATTACAACATAAGATGAGACTTTTTTTATATAATAAGTATGCAGAAAATTTCAGACATTTATTTTCATTTGCTTATTGTGGATGTTGCATCTCTTTGCTTGTAAGTTACATATAGATTTACTTAATTACCACCTCCTTCGTAATCTAATGCTTCACTGCCTCCTTTCTCTCTCTAATTTCAATGTAAAATCCAACACCATTAATATGCATATCTTAATACACATATACGACAAAAGTCTAGGTAAATAATACATACTCAACAAGTTCTTTCAATACACGTACTGGTTCAACTTGGACAACCATTTGTGTCGTCTTTACAATCTCATTTAAATTATGCTACTTATGGACTTACGTAAAATTCCCGCACAATAGCGATAATACTTAGGGATATTTATATTACAAAACCTAATCTTATGTGGCCTTATTATGTTTATTGTTTGCATTTTCTTGTTGTTTAAATGTTTCTACTTTTAAATTGGTTGATTTTAGGTTGCTTGGAGTGTTGTTGTGTACTTCTCAAAATCAAATCCAATTTAAAGTGCTCGTTATGTCTCTCAGGGTTTATGCTTGTGACTTTTCATCTGGAAACCTTCAGTTTTATGGATCAATTTTCTTTTTAATAAATGTGTTTATTATAGGTGCTTTGTTCCCATCTCTATTAAATTTATCCTTTTAGGACCCGTCCAACTTCATAAGAATTTACTTCACCTAACGGTATGAGTCTTATGATGCTTAATAAAAGAAATAAGTTTTGTGCTTATTGAAGCTATAGAGTTCTGTTAACAATAGCAAATTTTTATCTCTACATTCTGTTAGTGGTTTATTTGTTCTTAATGATCACCAAAATGATATGATTTTGTTTTTTTTTTCGTTTCTTCATTGCAGTTGGTGGAGCGGTATGGAAATGTTTGGCATCATGGTAGAGTAAGGAGATACCTGACTTTCGAGGAATGGCTCAAGGGAAAACCATGGTTTGGCTTACTTGCATTGCTTAGGAAATACCCGGAACACTTTGTCATCAATATAAAGTCAAAGGGGGGTCGAAATGTGGCAGAGTTCGTCTCATTGGTCTCCTTGATTTCGTAATACCGAATTTGAACCAACTTTACATTAGCCTGCACACTCTAATTTAAAGGTGATTCTAATTTAACCTAGTTTTGCTTAAGCTAGTAAAGTTTACGGAAATCTAGTCCAGATTAGGCTGGCCAGGTTTAGAGGCTTTGATCATTGAAATGCTATTGCCAGAATTTTGCTAGAACTACACTCAACTTGAGAGGTTAACAAATTTTGCAATGTTGTCTAAATACTGCAGAATGGAAGCTCAATAAATCTAATTTAATTTTATTAATACACTAAATAAAAGCTTACAATATATTCTGATGACAAATTTACTGGTTTCCAGATGATAAGTGTTTATTGTTTCTACATAATGAGCATTCCAAATTCCAGTTAGCATTGCTGCTTTGTACTTCTCACATTACACCTAATCTAAAAGCTCATCTATCAAAAGAAGAGTCATAATAATATGAGACTCTGCTGCAAACAAAAAACAAATGGATGGCCAGCCTAATAAAAGTAATGTCATGAATATAAAGATCTACTAAACAGAATGAAAAGTATGGATGCATATTCCTATTAAGTATTTATATCTTTATTTTTTAAGAATAAGTGAGAAGAGTGTGAGATTGAACCTGCATGATTTTATGGCCGAGAAACAACTAGTTTTTGCCAAGATCCTCAGTTGCACTGAGATTATGTAAGAAATCACATGATAAAGGGCTATCCAGAGACCTTGTGCACCGCTTGATGAAAATGAGAAATGCAAGGTATCTGAAGAAACTGTTAAGAAATATCATTTGTGGTACAAATTGACACCTACAACCATAGAGGGGAAAAAAAGGGTGAGAAAACACCATATCTATAAAAATGGATAAAATTAACACCAACAAAGTAACCCACCTGTTGAAATCCACCACGGCATCCACACCACCATATGCAGCAGAAGCAGTACCCTATGGATGTATATACTGACATGGGAGGTATGCAGGAACATCTGCAAGCTTGTATGAATGAGTTGTATGTAATATAGTTTTATAGGTCCACAACATTTTCCCTGTTTCTTTTTGAAGAGAAGAGGTTCAAATAGATTAATATTTTGTTTCCCATGTGTAATTCTTTTTTTTTAAGTTTTAAACTAAAAATTTCAATTCATTTTTCTTAGTTGCATCAATAAGGCTATTGACAGTAGCCACTGATCCCAGAGAGAGAGTTTTGTTGTTGTGATCAAATCAACTAGGATTTTGAATGCAACAGTTAGGAGTGATCCGCCAGACCCATCAGCTGCAGTTCCACAAGTGTGCTACGTAATCTGGGTCTTCACCATTTAGAACTGCATTCATCGCAGCAATATCAACTGGAGCGTAAATTATGAATGACCCTGTTACATTGGTACAACTCTCTTGCAGTATCAACATGTTGTTTGGGCTTTGAGTTTGCACTATGCAATATACATAAAATTTTAAGACATCATTAGTAAAGTGTTCAAGTTATTCGTAAAGATGCATTTCTAAATTGATCAAGTATGCAACAGGTGTGAATTCAATTAATACTACTGATTTATCAACGTCTCTAATTATAGTTGAGATGGTAATATGCAGAGCACGACACATACATTTATTGGTGATGAAGGGAGAATATGAGTTTCAGGTGGGAAGCGAAAGAGGGTTTCTATCGGAATTGACATAATTCACAAACCCTTACTGTTATTCCTCGATGAACCCACATCAGGTCTTGACTCTACCAATGCTTACAGTATAGTCGAAAAGGTGAAAGACATCGCTCGAGGTAGAAGTATTGTGCTTATCACCATCCATCAACCCTCTTTTAGAATTCAGATGCTCCTAGTCCGGATTACTGTTCTCGCAAGGTAATCAGAAATACATGTTCAAAACTCATCAAAGTCAATTCATATTCAAACTGTATGTTAATTGGGATTATATTAGATAAAATTACTAACAAAATTTTAAACTTTTAACCAAAAGCAGAAGCAAGACAAAGATTATGAAGATACAAAAGCCACTGCTACAACAAACAGACAAATACAGGGTAAATATATCAACCTTTCGATCCTGCCAAAAACTAACTACCAATCCATTAATGACCGATGCGGATTGTCTATGCGGGTCTTCTCTGGTTATCAGCCTCTGACTATTGTGCTATAATTCCCAATGTCAACAACTTATTCGTCCAAAACATACCAAGTGATTCCATGTGCTGGCCTGCAAACAGCAATAGTCAGCTTCCCGTGGTACATTATATTTTCTTGAAGTTTTGACTGCGGTATTACGAATGATATTTATAATTAGTTACACACATAACCATAATCCGGCGATGGTTTGTATAATACGGGCTACTCTAATTATGGTCGACTATATGTATCACGTTAAACTTCATTCTTCAAGAATTATTTAAGTTGCATCCTTAACAGTACTCTGTTATCAATTAAAAACATTTAAGGTGGTACATGGGATGAAAATTTATTGCAAGTCTTAAAGAACGTAAAAGGGAGCTTAGTTGAGTACAATATACACAGATGGTGTGATTGTAACAATTGATGCGGATGAAAATATATTTATTTTACCTCAACCAACGGTTTTCATAACAGTTCCACCCATTGGATTTTGTGTGCAGTTAGTTATGCTAGCCATTGCTAGAGAAAATGAATTTTCTAAGCCCATATGACCATCCATCCGTGATATCCAAACCTGCAATCTAGTGTATCATTAACATATAACATTCCATTCTTTTAAAACAGATTTGTCTTAGCTGGCCTTAATGTCTCACTGGACTGTTAGGTGCATTTCATCGATCCAAGACGCAACTGGCAAATCCCCTCCCCACTGGTTGTTGTTCCAACCACCACCAAATACCCATGAACCTGGTTACTTATCTGTGAAAAATAAAGTTAAAAGTTATTTACATAATATACATATATTAAGTGCAAGAACTAACTTCTTTTTCAAGTTCATTAGAATAGAATGCTTATATAGGACACTATCTAGCTAACTCTGTAACTTTTTACATAAATCTTGAAAGATTTTACCTTACTACCTCATCTCTTTACCTTATTATACAATCACTGTCAGAAACAAAACTGTCAAAAATTTTAAGAATAAAAACAATTCATTCATAAAACCGAGGTGGGAAAAAATACTGACCTTTTGATATGTAAAAGCTAAGGGAGAAAGGTGGGAAGTCCTCTTTCACTGAAGATGAGAAATCAAATGAAAACACAATCAATATAGGTCAGTAATAAAACTGAGGCAACCAATAAAAAAAATTCCAATTTAGGAAACCATTCAATCATCAAAAAAATATTGGCAAAAGATCCAAGAACAAAAACAATTATGATCTAAAGAATCTCACCTTTTGATATGTAGAAGGCGATGGAGAAAGGTGTGAAGATGAGATCTGGGTTTTAGGTTTATGTAGAGGGAGTAGATGAAGATTGGTTACGGAAGAGGAACAATGGTAGAGTAATTAGAGTTTAATTCTAAAATACACTGAACGGAAGAATGAGGAGATATGCCTGAAAATGAAGAAAGATTTAATTCGAGAGATTTAATGTGGGAGGTTAATCCTGTACACCATTGAATTTTCAGATACTTTGAGCTGTAGCTCTCATTGTTCATGCTGCATTTATGGTACACATTCCTAATTGATATAATATCTTGGCACCCGCTATATAACCTCGCAATCATCATCGTTAACTCATTCACCTCCGTTCCTGAATTAGTAAAAAAAAAACCTACACCCAAAAAAAACCCCCCAATTTTCAAACACAAACACAGAATTATATGATTGATAATTGATTGATTACCTTGAGATATCCGGGCATCTTAGAGCGACAAGTGCTTCTGCAAAACCGAAAATACAATTGTTAAGATACATAACAGTAGAATATACCCATATCATCCTCTTCACTTGATATAAAATGCTTAAGAAAATCCTGGTAGCCATAAGGAAATCGTGACAAAACACTTTGCTTCAAATGATTCTCCATATTTTCCTTACAATTGTTTTTCTAAAGCACATTCACGAACCAAATTAGTCATGTTACTTAGCGTAACATTTGGAATGTAGAAAATTACACATATCACATGAAATAGAATGGATCACCTTGTTGCAAGCATTTGTTCAGGTTCAGAAAGTCGATTCCATAATTCAGTTTTTGAAATGTGAATCATATACTTCTCTATCTGCAAACAACAAATTGTTAGATAAACGGATAAACCATTTTAAGGTCCCAACCAACAAAAGCAAACACGTAATTGAACCTATCCCCACCTTTTGAAGGAGAGTTCGAAGATACGATGTCAATAAAAACTCAGTCATGTCCAAGTCTATCTGAATGTGTTACCATTTTCGGCATATGCTTCCACAGTATCTTCCTACCCAGACAGTTGGAAAACTGAATTAGACAAACAATGTAACATAAAAATGATAAAATCAGACCCCCCCAACCAATCTGTCTTCTGAAAGAATCTGTTTTCTAAATTCATTTTATATATTTTTGTGAGTAAGTAAAATTCCTAAAAATCTAACCCTAACTCCAACAGTAAAAGAAAAAACTCTTAAATCCGTAAGAAATTCCAGCATAAAAACTATATAACCCTTAAATAGATTATATATTTACGATTCATTAGCGAAAATATAACTCCAAATCTCAATTGAATAATTTAAAAAGAAACATTTTGAGCAAAAGTGAAAAAAAGGGGTAACATCTAAAAGAAATTTTAGAAACAGAATTAGGGGTTAGGATCAGAACTTACCATATTTTGAATTTGTACGCTAACATTTATTATTACATCTTCCTGAAATTGAAGAATTTCAGAAGAGGCTTTCTCGTTTCTCCATGCGCGATTCAAAAGCTCCACTTCGAAAGGGAAGCGTTTTAATCCATTTATCATTCGGATAACCAAGCGTCATGCTTGCACACGTATGGTTAGCGTAACTTGTTTAAACAAATCCTGATCGCTCTTTATCCATCCGTTAAAGCAGATCCTATAATCCTGACCACTCTTTATACCCCCTAATAACCCATCCCAGCTCCTCTTTATCTTTTCCAAAAGAAATATTACCCACTCTTTATAACTACGTTGTGCTTTATATTCTTGATTGGACCTAAACTTAAACCAAAATATAGCTTGTTTTCAAATCACATTTTAACGGTTAAGAGAGAATAAAATTTTGAAGCATACACATTATTTATAACCTAATAATACAATTAGTATAATATCATTTCAATTATGATTGTAATTAATCTATTAAATATAGAAGGTTTAAGAGAAAACCCAGAGTTGAGGAGGAGAGAGCTGACCATGTTCATCTAGTATCCCACATCACATGTGGGATTCATGCCCTAACTCTATAATATCTGTATGCCCCAAAATAGGATTCTTCTCTAAGGGCATGACTATCCGTATGCCCTAAAACAAGATTCTTCTTAAATGCCAAATCCTATGCACTCATACCAAATGGTTTGGTTTGCCCAGTCATATAGAAGGACAAAGGTGCTTCTCCACTTTGGTAACCTATCAAATTTGAATAAAGTAATATATTTAATTATATTTTATGAGACCCTTAACAATAAAAAAAATCTATTTATATAAGTTTAGTGGGATATTTAGATATTATAATATTATTAATGGGTCCCTTATATAATAAAAGTATATCAGAATAACTAAAAAGTAGGAGAAAAGAATATAAAACATTTAAAATAGTTAGTTAGAGACAAAATCTTTACCGAACGATAAAGATTTGGTCGCTCGACAAAGACTTTGATGCATTATGTATCTGCTTAAACAAAAGCGTTTGAAAGGTTAATTTAATGGTTTACTTGGTGCATAGTGATGTTTTCTCTCAAATTTGATATTTTGAAGATGCATAGGAACTGGCCCAAGGGCATGGATAGGGCACTTAGAGTCCAAGTGGCTAAAGATCCGGGTAACAACTCCCAATGGGCCAATCAGGCTCGACTATCGAGTAATTGGTGAATACGGCCCCTTACTTAAGGAGGTTTGAGAGTCTTTTTTGATAAAAGAACTACTTTGACCCTCGTTACTACACACAGTAGTCTTCTTCAAAAATTTCCCAAAATTTGAAGAAGAAACCGATGATTTAAATTGTCTCCAAACAAACCCTAATGGAAGCTTTAGCAGAGGGATTATGGGAACTTGCTGATTTTCACGAACAAAATGGAGAAATTGGTAAAGCTGTAAAATGTTTAGAAACTATTTGTCAAAGCCAAGTCTCCTTCTTACCAATTGTTGAAATCAAATCTCGTCTTCGAATCGCTACTCTTCTCTTGAAATGCACTCATAATGTCAATCACGCAAAATCTCATCTCGAGAGATCGGTATCCTCACTCACTCTCTCCTTCTAGGCTTTTATTCACTTCAAAATTTACATTTTTATATCTCTTCCATTTTCTAGGTTTTTAACTTTTTTTCTTTTTATTTTTTTGTGGCAGCAATTACTGTTGAAGTCAATCCCATCATGTTTCGAACTCAAATGCCGAGCTTACAGCTTGTTATCTCAGTGTTATCATCTTATAGGAGCAATTCCTCTTCAGAAACAGATTATCAACAAGGGTTTAGAACTTGCTTGTGCTTCTGGAGATGGGTAAATAATATTTGAATTTGAACGTGATTAACTATTTAAATGATAAGTTTGAATTTTTTGGAAGCTCATGGCTGTTCTGTTTTTTTTTCCTTCTATTGAAGGTTTTCAGTGAAACTGTGGTGTTGCAACTTTACTTCACAGCTTGCAAATGCTTTGGCAATTGAAGGAGATTATTGGGGTTCAATTGCAGCTTTAGAGCATGGGTTTTCTTGTGCTGCTGAAATGTACTACCCAGAGCTTCAGGTTTGTTTTTCAAACCCCTTAAAAAGTTTTTTATAATTCTTGCGCGGGCTATAATGTACTTGTTGTTATGTCATAAACGGCTGGTTTTCCTAATATACGACATAATAAAAGTGATTAATTAGTATAAGGTATGCGTAACGGTGTCAAAATTGAAACTTGAGATATCTGTTTGGGATTTGTATTTTGGCAACCTATATGTGAAATTATTTTGATGCACTTCGGGACTTTTTCTTACATGTTAACTTCTGCTTTACTTTCTGGATCAGATGTTTTTTGCAACGTCAATATTTCATGTGCATCTGATGCAATGGGAAGATGTAAATTCAGTTGGGAATGCTGCAGTGAAATGCAATGAGATTTGGGAATTTCTCCAACCAGATAAGGTAAGCCTAAGGTTATTTCCTGGTGTGCCCTGTCAGCTACATGCCACCTAAATTTTACTCGTTTAGAAAAACGTTATGAATCTTTTCTGAATTGTTCCTTGATTCAGTACATAAATATAAGAACAAGACATGAAAGATGAAATTTAAATTCCGTGCTCAAATGAGTAAAATGCATGAAACTGCAACAACTATCACTATGTTGGAGAAGTAATATCTATATAGTATATAAATTATATAACACTGAATAGCAACATAAATGAAATCCTAAACCATAAAACTAGCATAGTATTTTTCTGTTTTATTATGGTCATGCATTTTTCACCCAAAGAAGTTTATTAAAGAAATACAAACAACTTGATAGTATTCCATTTCAACTAAGCAAATTTTGCCGCACCTTCTCTGAAATTTTCTGTAGCCTTGTATCCCAAGGATGACCTTCAAGTGGGTTAAGATGATTGGTACCCCAGCAACTAATCTACCTAATCGAAGAGCACTGGAATCTGTTAAGCTTGGGAAATCAACCATAGAAGGGTGTTGAGGCTTGCAAGGGAACTGAGAGTTGGAAGTGGAGCTTTATCTGGGTCCTTTCTTCCCTGTCAAGAAACTCTATGCCAGAACGACTTAACAACAATATTGTGGAATTTAAGATTGGACAAGCTTCAAAACTCAAACACGGTTAATTTTTGCGTTGTTGAGAAGAATGGTGTCGGAGCCTGTAGGGGGTAGTAGGAGCAAATATTGCCTTTAGCGAGTCCACTTCGTCTAAAAGTTATGTTGATGTAAAATGCGGGGTGCCTGAAAAATAGTTTCTGCCCGAAATTGCCGGCGTAGAGGAAGCAAACCCGTGATTCCACGAGTTGATTAGTAATGTTAGAGTGGAAATAATTGCTGCAAATTGATATTGTGGGAACAAATTTAGAGGTTCATTATTACGTATTAATTATATGTGGCATAGCTGGCCAAGGAAGTTACTCGGACAAGATTTAGTGCACAGCATGTAGGCATGTATTTAATAACCTTCAAAGCCTGAAAAGGAAGTTCGATCGAAAACATTGCACAAACTACTAGAGGATGTGCGAAATATCAAATATACCACCAAATATTGGATTTTTTTTTGATTTGCTTATATGATTTGAATCTGATTTAAATATTTCATCTTGTGAAAATGGGTGCCTAATTAGATAACGTAAAGTACTGAGACATTAAAGTTTGTTAGTAACAAGACAATGGGAATTGCTGTATGTGGAGATTTTATAAACATCAATAGCATGCATACGAGACTGTAAGAAGAGTTAGAGGATCTGTATCTCTGTAAAAAAAACCACATTCTCTGATATAAAAATCTTACCTAAGATTGTACTTGTTCCAGATTGAATGAAGATTGAGTCTGTGTATTTAATATCATTTTTATGTTATTGTATCAATGAAATTGGATGCAATGCTGAGTTCACCCTTTGTTCCTATTAACCAGAGACATCAGTGCATGGGTTTATTTTTTTACAACGAGTTGCTAAATGCATTTTATCAACTCCGAATATGTGACTACAAGACTGCTGGGCTGCATGTTGACAAATTGGATGAAGCCATGAGAAAAGATATGCAACAAGTGCAGCAGATTAAGAACCTGACCGCAGAGCTGAATACCATAAATGACAGTCTATCTCAATCTGATCCCCATAACAGGGAAATATTAGGTTTTTACGAAAAACAAACACAATTACAAGAGCAGTTGCGACAAGCTACTTTTTCCGCTGGCATGGAACCTATGGGATCATCATACTTGGGCAATGCAAGACAGATGTGGGATAAGCTAGAGTTGGCGCCACCACCGATTGATGGAGAGTGGTTACCTAGAAGTGCTGTTTATGCGCTAGTGGATCTTATGGTGGTGATATCTGGGCGTCCTAAAGGGCTATTCAAGGAGTGTGGAAAAAGGATTCAATCAGGATTGCAATTGATTAAAGGTTTGTTGTGGCAAGTATTCTTTTCTTTTTGGCGGTTGATCATTGCTCATAACAATTGTCGGTGGGATTTTAATTTTCTTTGAAGTGAGTTATTTAAATGCATTTACAAGTTACTACCGAGGCTTTTATTTATAATACAAGAATTTAAGGATAAATACAGTGTTATGTGATAATGAGCTGGATTTTCTTGGTGCTTTTTGTTTACTTAATGATTAAGGAGAGAGTATCATTATGTTACAGATTAAGGACAATCTAGGAACTAGGAAGAGCCTGTATGCCATGGTACATATGATGCTTTTATGTGAATGATCCAATCTTATGTTTGAAGTTCCAAACGCTGTTGTCTTTTGTTTAGTTGTAGGAGGTAAAAACTCATTGGAAAATGTAATAACTTGGATGGTAAATCACCCTGCTGAATGAACATAGGAATCGTCGTGCTTTATCTGATTGACTAAAAAACTGTTTACTTTGTTATACAAGGTTGTACTTGAGCTGAACTATTTTTTTCACATTGCAGAGGAGCTGTTGAAACTTGGGATTACTGATGGTGTGAGAGGTGAGCTTCCATTGAAGTTGTATTTTTCTATTGACAATCTATGTTTAAAGATAAGAGAGAGCCTTATTGCATTTCAATCTGTAGCTTATATCATGTATCAAAGGATAGGGCTCACTTTTGAGTTTGATCACACTTGCATCATGTAATCTTCTGTTGTACAGAGGTGAATTTGCAACATTCAGCTATTTGGATGGCTGGTGTCTATTTGATGCTTTTGATGCAATTCCTGGAAAACAAAGTTGCTGTAGACCTCACACGGTCGGAGTTTGTCGAGGCACAAGAGGTAGGTAATACTTTTTCTTTTTACCAAAATGGAATAAACAGTTATTTTGTTAAAATATGTTTTTTTTTTTATTAAAATGGTATGTGAATCGCTCGTTCTCAACACTCACTTGTAAGGTGACGGGTAAGAAGTATGATGAAATGCTTTATGCTTTATAGAATTGCAAGCCATTCACATTTTTATGTTGCTGAAACTCGTGTGTTTAGTTTTTTCCCTTTCTCATGAATAAGCTCTTTATGCAAATCCTTATCCATTTATACTTGTTTTGACTGAAAAGATAAAGAATACATCTACATATGTAGGCATTGCTGCAGATGAAGAACTGGTTCATACGCTTTCCAACAATCTTACAGGGATGCGAGAGCATTATCGAGATGCTTAGAGGACAGTATGCTCATTCGCTTGGCTGCTTTAGCGAAGCAGCTTTTCATTTCCTTGAAGCAGCTAAAGTTTGTTATCTTTACCCGCTTGAAAAATGATTTACTTGCTTAGTTGCTTATTACAAAGGATACCATTGATATGCATGGTTAATCTTTTTGTATTTATCATCCTTGAAAAATTTCTCATAACACTATAGTATTATCTATTTTCTGCAATTTGATCATGGATACAAGTGTTATTGACACTCACATGGTGTATAATAGATAGCTGGATTTATGTTTACAGCTGACTGAGAGCAAATCGATGCAAGCTATGTGCCATGTTTATGCTGCAGTCTCTCACATTTGCATTGGCGATGCAGAGTCATCTTCCCAGGTGAATAATCATTGTTATGTTTATAAACTATCGAATTCCTTTTTTGACTCTGATGTAGTATCCTCAGCTGTTCAGCTCGATAGATATGTATTTGATCACGAGAACGTTTATTTTCTTCTTTGCAGGCACTAGATTTGATAGGACCTGTCTATGGTGTCATGGATTCTTTTGTTGGAGTCCGCGAGAAAACCAGTGTCCTATTTGCTTATGGCCTTTTATTGATGAAGCAGCACAATCTACAAGAAGCTCGGTATGTAGTACCCGGCAATGGGGTATTGTGGGTGGGGGTGGTGTGTGTGTGG
>JAJJMC010005941.1:282034-296408 GCA_023531435.1 Papaver californicum
TGGGGGTGGGGGTCTTAATCCTGGCTAATAAGTGATTTCCATCTGGCAGGATTCGATTAGCAAGTGGTTTGAGGATCACACATCAGCTTTTAGGGAATATTCAACTCGTTTCACAATATTTGACATTACTTGGGAGTTTGGCTCTTGCCCTACATGATACTACACAAGCTAGAGAGATTCTAAAGTCGTCTTTGACATTAGCGAAGACTCTTTATGATATTCCAGCACAGATTTGGGTGGTTTCAGTTTTAACAGGTACATACAAATTACCCTTTCTCATGTTCACTAGATTTTCATTTTTGCAACATTGTCTTTCAGGGAAATCACGATTTAGCAATTTTAAAATGACACAAATATAACAGAGGGAATTTAAAAAATATAATATATGGTGAACTACATTATATATCACTAATTTCTTGAATCTGCGGTTGTTGTTTTTTATCAACCAACTGTGATCCCCCCTGGTTAACCAGAACAACTTCTTAATGTTAGACTGTTAGAGACAATTGTGTTCATTAGATTTTGACTTACTTTTCAATGATCGAAATTGAGAACATGAAAATTGGTAGTCCGGACTTCATGGTAGACTCTTGTTGCTGCAGCTTTGCATCAAGAATTGGGTGAAAGGGGAAATGAAATGGAGAACACTGAATTTGCAAGAAAAAGAGGAAATGATCTACAAAAGAGACTTGCTGACGTTCGTTCGTCCATTCATCACATGGAACTGGTAAGCTGTTGTGTTCTTAGAAATCTACTTTTATGGTACACCATTTAGTTATTCTAGGCTTGAAGACCTTAAAATCTGTGGTAAATAATCAAGGATCCATTTGCACCGTATTTAAACTAATTATAAAAGATATATCCCATTTGGGCTACTCCAGTGTATGGTGCCAAGAAAGGATTGATATGTTGGGACCTGTGAGGATGAATTCCTCCTCCACATGTCATCCACATAACAAAACTAGTTCTAAGATCATGTGATCCTACAGGCATGATACAGGGTTTGACCTGTAAGATCTGGATAGACGGGTAAAATTATTAATTTCTAATGCCTAGTTTAACTTTTACTTACAAAGTGTTTATGTGTTTGGTTTACTCTCCGAAACAGATCGAGAAAGTGAAAATTGAGGTTCACCAACTGAATGATACAAACATCAAACGTGCTTCCGCAGGCCCATCTTTAAGAGTTAATCTTGACATTCCCGAATCAATTGGTCTATCTGTGTCAAACCCTACTCCAATATCTAGACTAGTAAATATTGATACAGGTCGATTAGGTAAGAAGAAATCTTAATTGTACTCTTTTACCTTTGTAAATTATAGATCTACATCTCATGAAAACAGAAAATGGAATGACACCCTCATAATTATTGCTGATTTTGTGCTTACCCTACAGCAAAATTATGTATAGGTCGTATTGTATTTATTTTTTGTATAGTAGTCAAAATGGCACCTTCACACTATTAGTTACTTTGTACTGTGCTTTTTTTTTCGTCCGAAGCTAGTTTTGGTTTGGATGTTTGATTTTCTAGTGATGAACCCTGCATCCTTGCCAGTAACAGTATCTGTGTTGGCATCATCCCAATAGTATCGTGAGTCGAAGAACTGAATTTTATCATGCTTCTATCAGTTAAGACTGAATTGATACAGTAAACATCAAAAAGTCTAGGTGTGGATTGAGTTCGATTTTGTTTGAGTACGTAATTCTCCATTGAAATTGGAAACAGTTCCTGAAGTTACTGCTGACCTGCTAGTCTACTACTGCAATATTTGTAAGACGGGCCAAGTAGGGATTCGGGGACGTAAGGGAATGTAGATCTCATGGTATTTGATTTGGTTAAGGAATGGATGAATTAGAACTGTGAATCCCCACATGCAAATGAACAGAGCTATATTCTGGACACACCTGTTTGTAGTAAATCTTGTCATTGAGATCTTGCATAATTTAGCTGCTACACGACACCACAATATATGATTTTGTGGAGGCAGTATGATTCCCCACTATATGCAATCATTTTCAATATAACACATTATCTAACTAGTAATAAGTATCAATTATACATACTACGTCTAATCAAAAGGAAAATGTCATAGGCTACAGTATGTCAACATAGTTAATTACGGAGTATTATTTGAAGTATCAGATGGTTCCAATTTCCAATTTAACCCTGATTATAGTAACATGCATCAAAAAAGATCTAAAATGAGTTATTTTGGCTTTGAAATGAATATTTTTTAACAAAATATATCCTGAGTCCCCCCTGGACGAGTGTGGAATGATTCTTCTCAATAATGCAACAAAAATAAAAACCTTTGAAATATATACCTAGCCTTGATGCCAACTACTTCCCCAGAGTTCAGTTAACTGAACGGGGTAACCTTCTGTCTGGCAACTTTTGGAGCTTGGGGCAGCTTTAAATATGCAATTTCTTAAGAGAGCCAAGGAATCTGAGAGTTGGGAGTGAGATCAGGTTTTCACAGCTATGAATGTGCAGTTTCTGTAGAAGAGGCATGTCACCTCTCCCTAGACCAGCCCATATCTCTAAGTATGACGATGACCGAAGATATAGGGTCCGAAGTGAAGGAGATCTCTTCATCTTACCCATGTTCTTGCCGCAAAATTCACCGTCAGTATCCCGTAGCTCTATCATTGGTACATGTATATGGAGAGACTTGAGCATTGGAAGTTGTCCAACAGGAGGAAGCAACTCACAGTTTACGCACCCACTCAGCTGAATAGTCTCAATATTTGAGAAGGATGGGTCACCTACCAGGCCAAGTTGGAAATTTGATCCCTGCGTACCTGCCAACCACTAGATATTTAAGATTTGTGTGAGGACGAGCCTAGCAAGTGTATTTTCCACAGATGTAGCACCATGCCCAGAATTCCATACAAGCTCTAGCTTGTGAATCCATTTCTTATCTATCAGACAATATTTTATATTCTCTATTTTGCAGTTCCGCAAATTCTTAAGCTTCAGCACAGCAAGTGATCCTCGAAGATTCACCAATCCTATCAGCACTTCAATGGTTCAATCCTCCCATATTGAATATATCCAACCCACGTAAAACTCTTACAAGTTGTGTAATACTGTTAGGACTACTCTAATTAATACTGTATTATCCGTTCTCTATCCAGATAGATTAATTCTAAATCCTTTGAGCAACCGGAAATCTACAAATATTGGTCTTTTCTACATGCACCCTTGTGCCAAAGAAATCCTGAAACTGTTAGGACTACTTTATCTAATACTCGGCCAAAATAAAAAAGTGATAGTAACACTTTTGCTGAAACGGAGGGAGTATATTACTATCCATATCCTATACAGTTTAATAATAATCCTTCTGAGTAACCGGAAAATCAATTATCTATAAATACCTACTCGTATTCAACCTATCAACCTACGAACAATACTTCTAGCTAGGGAAGAACCATCCAGAGTAACTTTCTTTATTATCAATAATGGTGGGTGGAGCAAAAGGGAATAAAGAATACCCTGGAGAGGTTACGTGTTTTCTTATTTTCACTTGTCTTATTGCTGCTTGTGGTGGTCTCATATTCGGATACAATATCGGTATCTCTGGTAAGTTTTTCCATCTTTGATTCTCTTAATTTTTTTAGTTTTGATTTTCTTTTATATGTTTCACCAGCACTGAATGATTTATGATAACTTTATTTTTACAGGTGGAATTACTGCTATGACACCATTCCTGCAGAAGTTTTTCCCAAAATGATTTAATTCCTGCGAGTCACGAATCTAAGAAATATGAAGGACAGCAGTGGACTAATTTAATGCAGAGAAGATTCAGACCTCATCTATGTATGGCCATACTTATCCCGTTCTTCTAACAGTTTACTGGTATCAATGTGGTTATGTTTTATGCTCCAGTTCTCTTTAAGACTATCGGTTTTGGTAACAATGCCTCGCTTATATCTGCTGTGATTACTGGTCTGGTTAATCTCCTTGCTACATTTGTTGCAATCTATTTGGTGGATGAAGTGGGAAGAAGGGCTTTGTTTCTTGAGGGTGGTTGCCAAATGACTATCTTTCAGGTACTAAATCTCTCTATTAACTCCGCTCCGCACGTATTAATTTGTGTATGAACACGCCTAGCTAGTTTTTTATTGACTGAACGTGTATGTTATTCTTTCAGGTTGTTATAGCTATTTTGATATGGATTAAATTCGGAATAGACGGTAGTATGGCAACTATATCTCAAGGGTATGGAATTTTCGTTGTTTTCTGCATTTGTGCATTTGTGGCAGGATTTGCATGGTCCTGGGCTCCTCTAGCATGGTTAGTACCTAGAGAGATAATCCCACTTGAGATCAGATCAGCAGCTCAAAGTATCGTTGTCGTGGTGAATATGTTCTGCACCTTCTTAATTGCTCAGATTTTCTTGATCATGTTATGCCATATGAAGTTTGGATTATTCTTCTTTTTCGCTGGTATGGTGGCTATCATGACTGTTTTCGTCTACTTCTTTGTACTTGAGACAAAAGTAATTCCAATTGAAGAAATGTCTCAAGTATTGAAAGATCACTGGTATTGGGGAAGATTTATTCCTCAAGATGTCGAGTTGGAGAACAAGCGCAAATAATCAAGAGCAAAGACACAGGAGGCCCTAAATTAGTCTAAATTATATTTATTTCATACATAATTTTCTTTTTGTTACTTAGCTAGTGATAACAAACTTTCCCATTCCAGTGGTTGAGCAAAACTGTCAATGAATTTCTTTTCTTTTTCGAGTATTATCTCCATTTTTATTGAATGGTACTTAAAAGTTAAATTTCTGGTTGCAAAGAACCTCACTTGCCTCTACTAAATCAAGTGCAATGATTACAGAATGTGATGTGAACTTGAATTTCTCTTAAATTAGTACGTGATGATTTCACAATCTTGTGATATTGAAGTCACGTTGTTCATGCATACATCCATATGGTGGGAACTTTAGTTAGTTCATAGTTAGGCTCAACCATATAGAGAGACATGCATGTAGAGTGTAGACTCTTGTTGCTGCAGCAAAGGGGAAATGAAATGGAGAACGCTGAATTTGCAAGAAAAAGAGGAATGATCTACAGAAGAGACTTGCTGACGTTCGTTCGTCCGTTCATCACATGGAACTGGTGAGCTATTGTGTTCTTAGAAGTCTGATTTTATGATGCACCATTTAGTTATTCTAGGCTTGAAGACCATAAAATCTGTAGTAAATAATCAAGGATCCATTTGCACCGTATTTAAACTAATTATAAATGATATATCTCATTTGGGCTTCTCTAGTGTGTGGTGCAATCATTTTCAATAGAACAAACATTATCAAATTAGTAATAAGTACTCCAATTATACATACTACGTCCAATCAAAGGAAAATGTCATAAGCTACAGTATGTCGATATAGTATTATTTCCAATATCAGATGGTTCCATTTTCCAACTAAACAAATTAATGTGGGACTATGCTTTTTCTTTTTCTTTTTCTTTTGACATAAGACTATAATCTTCATTCGTGGACAATATGCCAGTTAACTACATGTTTGAGCTACAAGGACAAGGTAATCAATCTAATTAAAATTATCATTCACGTGGGGGGCTGTAGATGAGTGACCACTCTTGTCAAGCTCATGCGGGGGTTCACACTACAGTGAACAAGGGGAGTGTACATGCTTCCCGCATAAGGTGCTAGATTTTTTATCAGCATACAAAATGGATATTCCGTTCCTAATATGTTCAGCATCGGTTATGTAGTCAAAGTTAATTGGGACGGATATGCGTTGCTAATCCACGTATAACTATAGGGGCAGATGTTATTGTTAGGAAAACAATAAGGATATTATTAGGGACGCATATCCCCATTACTAATTATATGCAACGGTTGGATTTCGTCACAGAACGAATATGAGCGCTGCTAATATCCTGCTGCCAGGATTAATTGTACAGACGGGAATCCATCAGACGATCGATTTTGTTAGAGAAGTTATCATAGGGCTTTTGGCTGTCTGGTCATTCCATTTGACGGTTGAGATCCTTCAAAGTCAAAAAGTTTTAGATTTCTTCACTGTTCATCCTCTATTCCTGCTCCCTGTAGAGAGTAGAAGATTTTGGAACATTCTACTCTCCCTATAAAAAGTCCAAATGAATGTACTTCTGTCCGAATGCAAAGAGACATACCCCATTCTCGTCATCAAAATGGTGATGGGATTCCACATTTGATATGGTTCTATCAAAAGAACTAAATGTGGCCCTAATATAGACCTACAAAAGAGTTACACGTGGCCCTAATATAAACCTAGGAGTTAACTCCATGGCTGCTAATAGGAGATAGTAGGGTGTGTACCATAATATTATGACATTGGATATTGGCTAACTACGATATTATGGGCATTATTTATGCAAACATAAAATTAGCGAAAAAAAACGACACTCATGATTGCCTAGGCAGGGTGATGTCAGCACACCAAGTAACTACCCAACCATTGTCGTCCGTAATTTCTGTCCGCAATTGCCAACAACCATTTCCTCCCGTAACTGTCGTCGGCCATTCCGCCAGCCAATGTCGACGGCCATTGTCGAGCCAAGCGGCCGAGTAGAAGATTTTTCCGTATTGACCATTTACGCCATTTTTTTGGGCTTGGCCAACTTGATTCTTTAAGTACCTGAACTTTAGGAATAACTTTACACTAAACAAAGTCTGAAAGAACTCAAACTCTTCACTAGTGATATCTCCAAAAAAAATTCATCTTGGATCATGCATTTATACATCACATGACCAATCATAAAATCACCTCCATATCCTACAAATTCAGTTGAACCAAAGTTTGTCTATGTATCCTTATAGAAAGGAATCAAATCCGTTGTAGTTCACTTAATGATCTTCCGAGAATGGCTAAAAAAATTCTTATCAAGCCTCAACCCATAGGGGTATCAATCTAACATGAAGGATGTGAATAAAGTTCAAGCGACGTTGAAACTTGACTCAAGAAACAACCTTTATTAAATTATCATTATCACCCGGATAATCCTTTGTGTCAATCTTCACAAGAAGGATTCTTCATCTTTAAGGTTATTAAATCGTGACCGAACCCGTTTCTTATTTTTAGGAATCGAATTGTATTTTAAATTTGAATAAAGAGATAATTGGTTCAATAACCCACAATTTCTTTTTTATGGATGTATAAGACAAGTAAAACTAGATATTTTTCTTATACCTAAGAATCTTTTAAATACTTCTCTAATATCCTAGATTGGGTATTTCATCCAAAAATTTATCTTTTAATAAAATTAATTATTACAAAGTAGACTAAAATACCCATACATGTTGATTATACCATTGTTTGTCGACTTTTCTTTTTCATGATCTTCAAACCCGAAAGGCCATGAGCCACAACCTCTAGCCACGAGCATGAAGTAATAAAATTGAACCTGCTTTTATGCATGAAAACACCAACCACTTCCCGACATTGTCTATGGATCAAAACATGAATTCTTCCCGAGAAACAGATAAGTAGTGGAGTATATTTCAACAAAAATCAGTTAACTATCTCTTTAATTGAACCGGATGATAATTGAAAACCAAATTATTTAGTTTCTCAGCAGTTGCTCCTCCAAAAGAGATTAAGAAGGTTGGGTCGAGCTCAGGAAGCTAAAAAGAGCAAAAAAAATCAATTCAATTTTTTTTTACTGCTGAAGCTGAAGAAGATGAGAATAACATAGAAAGGGCAACGGTTTCTTCAATCCATCAGCAGCGTTTATCTTTAGGTTTGCAACTTTTATCTTCAGCTGCAACGGTTTCTTCAATCAATCAGCAACGTTTATCTTCAGCTGCAACGGTTTCTTCAACCAATCATCAACGTTTATCTTCAGCTTTGCAACGTTTATCTTCAGCTGCAATGGTTTCTTCAACCAATCAGCAACGTTTATCTTCAGCTTTGCAACATTTATCTTCAGCTTCATTGCAACAGTTAATCTGTAACACCAGAAAAACGTTACAGATTTCCTGTTTAATTATTTTTAACTTATTTTCTTCTTCTCAAGCACTTTTGAGCCATGTACCAATCTTTTGAGAGTGTTTTGAGCATGATGATACTAGTTTCATAATATTATAAACATGGATGAAAACAAATTCAAGTTGGGATGCAACCAGATTCATCATTGCTATTTTCGAATATTTTTTTTCAATTTTATTTTAAACCAGAATGCAACCTGTTTCATCCTAGCTATTATTCGAATATTTTTATTTTCTTAGTTTAATACAGGATGCATCCAGTTTCATCCAAGCTATTTTTTGATTAAATTTTTCTATTTTATTTTAATTCAGGATGCAACCAGTTTCATCCTAGTTATTTTCTTTCGGAAAAAAACTTTTAAATTTACTATCAACAATGGTCTTGTTTTGAAGATAATTTAAAATCATTTCCAAAAATATAAGTTTTATTAAAATCGGATATATATTTTGAAAGTTATGAATGTTTTTGTGATTTGTTTTTAAATTAGAGAGAGAAAGGATAAAAAAGAAATAAATTTAAATACGAGAGACATAATTATCTTGTTGTTTTTTATGTCAATTTGATCCATCCCTAATTTTTACAAGTCCACTAGAACCATATTTTAGGAAATTTTGGACAATATACCCATTTTCCCTTGAACAAAATGTATTTGTAAGCTTATAAACATGTAATAAAGCTAATTATCATTAACAAAAAACGATGAGGAAGAATGGTTGAGACAATGTATCTGAGGTCCCAAACTCGAACTTTGTGATTCTCATTTTTGAATTAATAGATTTCTATTAAAAATCCATTGACCAAGTGAATCCGTCAAGAATCGGTCAAATTTGTTGTCTAACCCAATGTAGTCAATCTCGGATCTCGGTCGCGTCGCGGGCCGGGACCTTGACACCTTGACACCTTGATCTCGGGGAGATTATCGGTGAAATATCGGAAAAATATAAATGTTAGATTTATTTCAAATATAATACATGAACATAAATTTTAAGAAAGAAAAACAAATAATGAGTTAAACAACGAGCATATTACAACTCTAATTTCAAATTTTAAGACCAAGTTTGACCAACTCTAATTAAACAACAAGCTATGTGCTGGAGGCAAAAAAGAGATGGTCACTCAGGCAATAACACAAACATGTTATGTACCATTTTTCATTCACTACAGCTGCAGATTTTCATAACTTCTAAATTCTTTCTAGTTCTTGCAAAGATAAGTTTAAGATAAATCCATCATTCGGAAGCCATACATTCAATTCATTCATCAAACAAAAATAAGAATCAACCTAAACCAATTTTTCCTTTCAAAGCTATCATCCTACCTTCCTTGACTTGATTAGATCTCAATTCGGGAAAAAGAAGAAGAACAATGCAGACAAGATTCTAAGTTTCGTGCATTCGAATCAAAGATAAAGGAGGGGTTAGATCATTGGCTCGGGTTGGTGATGGAATTCATCTAGAATTTTGGTAACATAAGTTTTTTTCTATAAAACAGATTTTGAGAGCCATGATGTCATTAGTAGCTTTGGGTCCAACTTTTTTGTCAAAAAGAAAATCAAAAAAAAAATTCAAAAAAGAAAAAAAATTCAAAAAAGAGCTTTTGGGTCCAATATCGGCCGAGATACGGGCGTCGCGGTCGAGATACGGGCATCGCGGTCGATATTCGCGTTCAAATCGCGGAGAACGAGATCTCGGATATCGTCAAGGAAAATTACCGATACCTTGAAAATCGCCGCAATCTCGGCCGTAACGGCCGAGATCGACTACATTGGTCTAACCCGAGTCTAAGCAGTTTTAATAAAGGCTTCAAGTTTACTGACTTGACTTGATTTCAAGTTGACTGACTTGACTCGCAGGATAACCATGGTCGTCTTCAAATTTACTTGACGAAGTGGAAAGGCACGTCAATATGCTTTGTTGGGGCATGATATGCATTTGGTTTTTCGCCAAAAAAGATGCACTGGAAGCTTACCGCGTGCCACACCCAGGTCATCTAACAATCCCAACAATCAAATATCCCCTTTGAATGCTTCTGTTACTATCGTTTACGCTATTAAGTAGTTGAGAGAGCCACGATACAATTGACCTCCAACTAACGGGAACCCCTGCCAAGTAAACACATACCTGGTAATAGATCGATGCTTATCCAAGTCTCCAGTATAGTTAGAATCAACATAACCAACGCACGACTTGTTACTCATATTCTTCACGAACTCCGAACCCCAATATCTGTAGTTCTATAAAGATACTTCAAAGCCCATTTCACAGCTAACCAATACCTTTTAACAAACGCGCGCATATAACGGATGATCATATACTAACTGCATATGAAATATTTAGTTTCGTACGAACCTAATTCTAAGAAAGGTTGGGTCTTTGTCGTCTGCTAGGGTGATACTTAGCCATATTTACCAAAATAACAGGAGTAACTTTAGTGTTTGGACACCAGAAGCATTAGTTAATCTCAGAAATCAGAAATAAAAAGATTTTACTTTATAAAAAGTAATTTTTTTTATTTTTAAAGTTATTTTAAAATTTTATTCCCAACCTAATTTCCAAATATTTTATTTTCAAAAATTAAAAAATAATTTATCAAAATGTATCCAAACATTATAACCTAACTGGATATCAGAAACATCAGTCAAATTCAAAAGTCAAAAACAAAAATATTTTATAATTAATTTGTTTACTTCTAAAAATTATCGTGAAATTATATATCCAATTTAATCTCTGATTTTTTTATTTCCAGAAGTTAAAAAATAATTTTAACTATCAGTTTTTTCCATCTGTATAGATTACCACCATGTCAGTTAGAATTGAAGGAGCCCAATTTTTTACCACCAGGTCAGTTAGAATTGAAGGAGCCCAATTTTTTATGTGTGACGTGTACTAAGAGAATACACAATGAATATCTAGGGACCACCAAACCTGTTGATACAGCTGATGAAAGAAACTTAATTTCTTATCAAAAAAACAACGAAAAAGCTAAACTTAATTAGCATCTAAACTTGTCTCTTTCCTACCCTACATGTGAGAACTGATGACTGATCCAATAATGGTCATATCTCAACAATTAATCAATCTTTTTTTTTTCTTTTTATATCTACAAACTACAGAAATGGACATGAAGTATGTTTGAGTAGATCTACTTGCATATGATATGGATTGCTTTTTTAAAGGATCTTTCTTCATTAAAGAAAGACTACTAATATTGTTGGTAACCTCTTCGAATTGAACACATGCATGACACTCATAGGCTAAAACTATAGGCTATAGCTCAATCACTAAGCCTCTTTCTTTTAAGCAATTATTAATAATCACATTCGATTAGGGAAAGGGATGCACATTAGATACCAGCTTATCTCATATAGATTTATATTTAACAAGCAAGAACTACGTACGCTTTCAGATTGTCACGTAAGAAAGAGAGAGCACCCCTTACCCGAATCCAATCAGGTAGACTGATTTCACTGCGAAATCTATCTCGTCAAATTTAACTATACAACTACACTAATATAAATATAAATTTTTGCGGTGGAACTAAACCTCTGGTTATTGTAATTGATGAAAACCATTGAGCTATAAACTTGGATCCAAAAAACACACAATCACAGTGTTTTTTGTTGGTGTAGTTTGATAAATTTTTAACCATGTATCATTTGCAATATAGATAGCTAAGCGATATACTCATACGAGCATCTTCCGAGTATTTTGGAATCCAAAACAACAAATGCCACTTAAGATTTTAGATATCAGACATGAGCCATCTCCTGAATATTTTGGAATCCAAAACAACAAATGCCGCTGAAGGTTTTAGATATCAAACATGAGTCAAAGGTCTTATTAACATAGTTATTTCCACACTATCTCATAATTTTAATATTATAGGGAGGTAGTCAAATGAGAACTCTATAGACTTACATAGATTTTTTATTTGAGTGACTCCCAGAGATTCTCTGGAAATCTAGAGATTTTTAATGATTCTATGAGAGTATTTTAGGGAGTCTGTGTGACTTATAGATACAATCTAGTGGATTTCTAGAGAGTTTATGTAATTTGTAGAGACAAAAAAATGTATAATATTTAGTCAGAAATTCAAAATATCTACCAACTTTTTTTTATTATGCACGTTACAACATTAACAAAAGTACCATGAATACCTAGTAAAATATGTGTCCAAACGTATTTCTATTTGGTTTCACTCCCATGTACATGTATTTCAAAATCATGTTTTTTTCTAACCAATCAACAATAACAAAAAAAAAATCATGTCTTTTTCTAATAATTTGTCGTGTATATAGATTTTTTACCATTTTTTCTCCATCAGCTAGTTATAGGTAATGTGTGATAGATGACTAGTATGTTAATTTAATATACTTGCAAAAGCATAGATCAAATGGCAAGATTTGCTTAAGGATAATACACCGAAGTTTAATTAATCATTAGATTAAATGTTTGATACACAAGAGAAAAGAAAAAAAGACAGTTGCAATATAAAATAAAATCAACAATAGCTTCAAAATCTCCCAAAATCTCACCTATTTTGGAGAGACTTTGTCCATGCCTATTTTCACATAAAAGTCTCTCAAAGTCCCTGAAAATTACAAATCCATGACTTTAAAGTCTATATCTAATAACATGAGCATTTAAAGGACTATTTAGAAATCTCTAACCAATAATAAAGAGTTTTTGAGAATTTCGGAAACTTAAATAAAGTCATTATTCACTAACAAGGGTGTTTAAGAGACTCTTTTAAAGTCTCTAACAAATAACAAGAGATTTAAGATCTCTCTGAAATTCTCTGTAATTCTCAATTCACTAACCCCCTGTTAGTTTATTTTATAAAATTTAAATGTCGATGAATTAGAAGCTATAGTTTTTTGTAGTATTTTTTTCTTATCTTCCTCTATATTCCTATTAAAACCAGTGCATTCTGATATACCAAACATCATTATTTATCAATTTTAATTTAAATTGGTAGTTTTTAATAATTTATTTTTAAAATGGTAGATGGTAAATAATATATTTTGGATTGTGCCCATAGCACTGTGATATTTACACCTTGGATTGTGCTTATTTTTAATTGTTTTAGAATACGAATTGGGTTACATAAATTATACTCTATTTAGGAACAAAAACATGCATTCATTTTGCCTTTTAAATTATTCATACGCAACGCAGGTGCACTCTACTACTATCCAGTATCCAAACACTTAGCAGTGCAAATTTAGAATTCAAGTTTCATATACGGTCTGCCCGATAGACAAACAGATGATATCTGTGCGTCGACAAACTACACTGGAGTCTTAGACTAACTACGTTGGGCGTATCTGTGCTCCCATCATTAGAAAGCTGATATAGGGGCTCTAAAATTCTGGAGGGGCTCCTCTAATAAGACGAAATAGAGACATTTTGAAGTAAAACTCAAAAACCCCTTATCCATAATATATCCACAATGCCTAAACCACCCCTGATTAGTTAATCTTAATTACATTAATTAATTAATAAATTAAGCTAATCATGATTAATTAAACATAATCTTTTACTTAATCAAATGATTTGATTTTTTTTTTTGAATTTGTGTTTGGTGGGAAGAAAAACTAGATGAAATTTAAGAAAATTTTGTCGTTTTTTTTAAACCCTAGATTTTGATTCAATAAACCATAGTAGCATTGAGTATACCTCTAGCTTAAACTCTTGATCTTTTTATGGCACAAATTTGATGAAATCACGATTTGAAAGATTGATTTTTTGTTATTCAGAGAAACTTACAGTTGGGTTTCATGTCGAACCCAACCGTAACAACAAGAACATCCTAGATTTACGGTTGGGTTTTCAACCAGACCCAACCGTAAGTAGAAGAAAATGAAGAACACCATTTTTCCCATAGTTACGGTTGGGTTTTCAACCAGACCTAACCGTAAGTAGAAGAAAAATGATGAACACCATTTTTTCCCATAGTTACGGTTGGGTTTTAAGGCAAAACCCAACCGTAACACATCCTTTTGAGCATTGATTTTTTTGGTCAAATTTGAGTTTTAAAATCAAAATTTTGAAATAATTCAATCATTTTAATTAGATTGAAGGTAAATTGGGTCATTCAAACAAAGAAAAACCGAAAAAAACACAAATTAGATAATCCAAATTTGTGTTATCCAGTGGGTTTTGTCTTATAACCCAACCGTAACTTATTCTGTTAATTTTTGTTACAATTTCAACACAGAGCTACGGTTGGGTTTTGCCTTAAAACCCAACCGTAACACATCCTTTTGAGCATTTATTTTTTAGGTCAAATTTGAGTTTTAAATTTAAAATTTTGAAATTATTCAATCATTTTAACTAGATTGAAGGTAAATTGGGTCATTCAAACAAAG
>JAJJMC010005941.1:296418-307336 GCA_023531435.1 Papaver californicum
AACCGAAAAACACACAAATTAGAGAATCCAAATTTGAGTTAACAGTAAAATTTACAGTTGGGTTTTGCTTAAAACCCAACCGTAACTTATTGTGTTAAAGTTACGGTTGGGTTTTAAGCCAAAACCCAACCGTAAATTCTGGAGTATGCAAATGTGAATATATTACGGTTGGGTTTTCAGCCAAAACCCAACCGTAAACCTGCAACATTTTTATTTTGCCAGAGTTACGGTTGGGTCTTCAGCCAAAACCCAACCGTAACAATCCTTTTGAGCATTGAGTTTTAAGGTAAAATTTGAGTTTTAAAATCAAAATTTTGAAATTATTCAATCATTTTAACTAGATTGAAGGTAAATTGGGTCATGTAGTACATAAATTTAAAGTTAAATTTTTACAATTAACAAGAAAGTTAAATTTAAACTTCAAATTCAAATTCACATCAAAGTTATAAGTAATTCACCCACAAAGGAAAAAAACCACAGACAGAGAGTTAGGGAGAAGTAGGAGGTGTAGGTTGACGACGTCTTTTTTTGAAAGTATGATTACGATGAGCACCACCGCCACGAGTTCGAGCACCAACACGACCGCCTCGAGTACAATCACCACGTACCGCATCCGAGACTTCATCATGTGTCTCATCATCCGATGGATGCGGCTCTCTTCTAGTAGTTCTCGCATCTATTGTAGCGTCTTTTGTAGCGGTTCTACTCCTCTTTAAAGTCCGGTCCACATCCTTGGCTGCATGATGAATCTCCTTAATGTTGGCTTTCAGTTGGTCACGCGTCCTAACATCAACAGTGCTTATGCATAGAGTTATAGACTCTGTTAATGCAAAGGCTTTCTTTTTCTATTCACATATGAAAATAAAAGTTGGATGAGTGTTTAGTAATAAATCTTAAAAGCATTAATAACAATAATAATGTACGTACCATACTGAAATATGCCTTCTTCCAGAAACCATCCCCTGTGTTTTGGGCATACTCTGACGACCATCTTCTGTGTTTTGGGGCATAGTCTCAGGACCATTGTTGATGATAGTTGGATGACCAAAATGTCGATACCAATCTAAGTAATCTTCTGCAGCCTCTTTTGTGCCCACAGATGGAATTAACTCATTCCTTTGGATTTGGTATTCCAGATCATTGCGGTTATTCCAAACCGCGACCGAAGCCGTTGGGTCGTAGTTTAACACGATGTTTGGCCCTTCGATCATCGACCCATTCACGCACAATTTAAACATTTCGCGTGTCACCGTTGTTTGGACATATCCATATTGCCGGAGCGTACGGCGGGGGTTGCACATCACGTACCCAAACGGATGGTACAAGGGGCCGTTGTAGCCTGCCACGTCCTACAATACACGCAGATCCTCAACATCTCCATCATCCTCTATGTTAATCCTTGCATAAGGATCAAAAATAACATTTTCAACCGTGAAACCATCAATTTCAGTTCTCATCTTCGCTATAAGAACTTCCTTACGTTTTGCCTAGGTCCCGGTGAAGATGTATTTCTTTCCCGTAGGTCCACTACCATCACCGCTTGACATCGTTGATGGAGCCAGTGTGGGAAAGTGACCATATACCCATTCCTATAAAGATAAAATATTAATATAAGATAATGCACAAATAAAAGATAAAAGTTAAACATTGAAATTCAAATAATAAATTACCTGAAGAAGGCCGGTATTCCCGGAAATCTCAGTTCCCCTAACCCTAGAAGCTTTTCTAAGGTTATCAAGAAGGTAAGACAAGGTGGTCGTTCCCCACGAGTATTGGTGTGTGTCTCCGAGATCACCCTTCAACCACTGTAGATAGTGGACGTTGACCCTGTTGCCCGAGTTGTCTGCAAAGAAGATGGTGCCGAGCATATATAGCAGATACGCTCTGGTTGTTCGAATATATCTGGTGTCATCCATGGCGACCCCATCATTTTCCATCTTTGCGGTTCCTCCAAACTTCTCTCTAAGTGAACGCAACAATAATTTCTTGGTCATACTTCTCTTCGGGGCCTTCCCCGGTTTATCTCCACTCACCAATTTAAACTCGTCTTCGGCTTCACTCTTCTGCCATCCGAGTGTCTCTTGCACAAGTGCATAAATCTCAATCCAGGACAGGTTATTGTAAAAACCCTCATAAACAGATCTACCGTCCACCTCCAGGCCAAGGATGGATTGGACATCATCCGGCGTTATTGTCATCTCGCCGAAAGGTAGATGAAACGTATCGGTTTCAGGCCAATAACGTTCCCTGAATGCTGCGCAAACGACGCTATCATACTCCCCCCATCGAATTGGTAATTCCGGGAGCTAACCCGGTACCATTTACCAGAAGTTGTACAGCCGTACATTCATCCGTTAAGGGCCAATGTTGAGACCTTTGACGAACCAATTTCTTGATCGCCTGGGTATGATCCTACAAACAATAAAATTTTTTTTTGTTTTCTTACAAAAGTTAACAAACAAAAATTTAACAGAACAAGAGAAGTGTTTAGATTAATACCTTGGTCTGCACAACTTTGGAAGTCCATGAATGGGGATAACCAAATAATATTGCAGATTTGTCTGGGGCCTTACCCCAAAGTCTTCCATTCCTCCTCTTAGGCCACTGTTCAGGTTCGGCCTTCTCTTTGGGAATTTGTTTGGAAACCGTTTTCTTTTCCATTCTTTGCTTCTGTTGAGGTCCGGCATAAGCAACAAGAATTCCTTTACCTTTGGCTTGAGGGACATGTTGTTCTATGTCCCTCTCTTCATCTTCGCTTTGTTGCTCTTGTGGTGGTTCTCGAATCATAACACCACCTCTATGTAACGGTAGATCTTCCAAGCCTTGGAACACCGTATAATCCTCTTCTGCAATATGAGGAACACTACCACACTCTACCTCAAAAGAAGGATTATGAGTTTTACTCAAGCCTCTCTTCTGAACCCCTAAATGCTTTCCTTGTCGAGGGGTTGGAGTGTGAGAAATTGGAGTTAAGTTATTACCCCTTTTATTCTTCCTACAACACACAAGCAGTACAAGTTAGATAATTTCAATGCAATTCAACTTCAACAAAAGAAAAATTGACTACACAGGAAAACTTACGGTTGGGTTATGAGAAAAACCCAACCGTAAATTTCCAGTTGAAAATTTTCAATAGAACTTACAGTTAGGTTTTAACAAAAACCCAACCGTAACTTTCAAAATGTGCACACTCTGCTTACGGTTGGGTTATGAGAAAAACCCAACCGTAAATTTCCAGTTGAAATTTTTCAATAAAAGTTACGGTTAGGTTTTAACAAAAACCCAACCGTAACTTTTCTTACGGTTAGGTTTTAACAAAAACCCTACCGTAACTTTGCTTACGGTTGGGTTATGAGAAAAACTCAACCGTAAATTCTTAGTTGAAATTTTTGAAAGAAAGTTACGGTTAGGTTTAAAAAAACCAACCGTATTTTTTTTTTAAAATAGCGCACATTTTGTTACGGTTGGGTTCAAAATCGAACCCAACCGTAACACTCAAGAACATGATATGTTACGGTTGGGTTTTCACACGAACCCAACCGTAAATTCTAATGTGTACATTTTTTTAAAACACAATTCATAATCAAACATGCAATTCAATCAATTAGAAGTTCTAAGAATAACATGGGTTTTGTTCAATACCTTATATACACCATTGTTGGACTTTCCAGTGATTGATTTTGCTTGATTTCTTCTTGAATCTCTTGATTAGGTTGAAACGAGGAGGGTTGAGTGCCATCACTGCTACCTTGAACACCTTTAGTATGGTTCTTCATCTTGAATTGTTGAGTTTAATCGACAAAGATTTTTATTAATCGGCGATGAATTTCGAAGAATTCGGTTACGGTTAGGTTTTGGTTAGGATTGGAAAGTTTTTGAAGAAGTTAATAAAATGAACAGTGTTAAGGGTGTTTAAGTTTTAATTGGGTTAAGGGTAAAATAAACATTTGACTTGCCCCTAGGACACCCTTTAACCAAGACCCAAAGTTATTAAGGATCATTTTAGAGTCCCTCCAGAATATGAAAGCCCCTATATCATCCTTCCATCATTACGACCTTTTGATTTGCATTGTCTCTCCATGCATGACTGATATTGGATATATTATAGTAGGAGATACCTTTATCAGTTGTGATCTGGTTTTCCTGAATACATTTATTTTCAAGAGCGGCCATTTGATGTTTTAAGATGGAGTAGTCTTAAAAAGGCAGTAACCAACTTAACATTGCATTTACGCATTGTCCCACCGCTCATGATGGCTGAAATGTTAAAACGAGCCTTTGAATTGTCGGTGTAGCGTATGCTTTTGGGTGGCCGACTTAACAATTTTGGCCAAGACCAGTAAAGCTACCCACACGTGTTAACTAGCTACCATTGAAAAAGAAATTAGAAATCAAGGGATATCTCATCCTAGTCTAACGCTAAACTACAAGGAAGCCATTGTGTAGCTGTCTAAGTGCAACCGTAGTTGAATAATTGCTTGAGAAACTTCCACGCAAGATCCAGTGAAAAAGATAAGCAGCGTCCAGAAATTAATGTCAGTATCCATGAAAAAAAGGAAGAGGACAAAATTCAAAACTGAGTTGTTTATGCTAAGATTTCTATGGACATAAACAACCAATAAATTGATAAAATACAGTAAATAGAAAGATTTTAACTAATATTTTGATACGCAGAATCCTCTTTAAAATCAATTAATTAAAAAGGTTTTGATTAACCATTTATTTTCTTATCAAACATTTGATCAAATTACAGTCCCTTATTCCATATCTAATTCATGATCTCTATATGTACAGAAGATGAATCATGATCGTGAAACTTTGAAATAATATCTAACACAATAAATACATGTCTAATGATCTTCTTTTTCTTCTCAGATTATTCTTCCTTAGCCTATTCTTCTTTTAATTTTCCGACCCCCTCTCTGTTGAATGGTCTCTTCTATTTATAGATTATCTAATGGGTCTCTCTTGTCCCAATATGGTTGACAGGTCATGCTCTTCACTTTTTGGTCCGTTACCTTGTATGATTAACACGTACTCTTCGTTCTTTGTGAATCATCTTTGTCCCGATCACAGGTGTCAACCATGCGGTTAAGGTAAATAAAAGTAATTATTGCTTTTACTTTATCGTTCCATATTCATTCATTACTCTTACTTTCCCGTTCAATAAGCATTTAATGTTGTCTGTTTCGATCAGTGTGATACTACTTTCCCGATCTTATGTGTCAATCATGCAGGGATTTTATTCAGTCTTTCACATCTTTCATTTATTCGATCCTTCATACGGCTTTGATTATGTGCTTCTCGTTCTTCTGAGAACCACTGCTTCTTTCCTTAATCATCTTACACATGTCGTGCGTCTTTTATTTCCTGACAACTTGCCCCCTTCTTCTCTTTTTTCAAAAACTTTTAACGGTCGATCCAAGGTTTTGGAAAAAGTAGAAGAACAATTATTACCTTCCGCTTTACCATTACTTCTTTTCACACGTTATGCGAATTTTTCGCAGGCAGTAATTTTTATTATCACGTTTGTGTCAGTTACCTTTTTTCGAGGAAATCAAATCTTTGCCTTGATTAACACCTTTTCAAATTGTGACGGTTTCTATTCTTTTCTTTAAATACGATGCAGTCTTTTCCACTTCTGTCTTTACCTCTTAAAGTTGTTGTTCTTTATCTTCCTTGAAATTTTCAAATACTTTCGTTCTCCCAACTGTTCAGGAGCTTTTAGCATCAACCACATTTATTCTACTTTTGATCAAGTAATTGTTTATCTTCTTTTTCCATGTATATTGAGGATTTTAACCTCCAGTATCTTATTTTGATATTTAACCATGATTAGCTTTTAACAGATATGATTGAACTGATAATTTGCATTTGATTTTTATGATTGTTTCGTTATGATCTATGATTGATCCTTTGAAATTTTCCTTTCAGATAAAACATTATGTCTTCCAGAAATCCCAATGCTGCTGGTGATCACCAAGAAACCGGAAGACCTTCAAGAATTTCTTCTTCTAGATATGCTGTGTCTCGGTCTGTTCGTAACCCAGCTCCTGATGCTTCTATAACTACCAGTGCTGCCCCCAGAAATAAGTGGGCTCATGCCACTTATAGTTATCGGTCGATGAATATTGAGGATTTCAAGAAAAGACATGCTCTTGAGGGTTTTAAAGTCTCACTCTATGACAAAAATAGTGATGTACTGACTTTAGGAGTAATTCAGAGTTTTAACTATTCTTCCCACAGTTTATTAATTTCAGCTGGTGCTTTAGAGGCCGGACTTCGTCTCCCACTATATGAAGAAGATAATCCTTTTCAATTTGAAGTTCTTGCATCTCGTGGTGATTCTCCTCATGGTCAAGCTCGATCCATTACATAATATAATGGAAATTGGTGGCGTATCCTTGATGAGTGTAGCCTCCGAAGTGAAGGGCGAACTAATCTTACTTGTTACGTTCCAAATTTTGTTTGAAAATTTTCATTCTAGATACGGAGATGGTGTCAGTGTCAGGAATTTTGTGAAGTGGAGCGTTAGCCCTGTTCGTAAGTGTCTTTCGGGAGGTCCCTTATTATATGAGGTTGACGATCCGAAAATTAAGTTTATTCCATTTACCAAAATAGATTTTCCCACAAAAGAAAGGATTCGTCAAGATCATGACTATAAGTGGTATCGTACTCCAATTATAATTGAAGGTCCTTGGGTTTTTGGTAACACCTCCAAAGATGAAATTCAAAGGGTTCGTAAACGTTTCCCAAGCTATTGTCCTTGGCGGTTAAATTTTGATGACTTCAAGTTTGAATATAAGGTTCGTACTCTTCTTTCTTTTAGTATTGTCTCGAACTACCACTGAATTTTTTCTTACGGGACAAATGTTTGTGCTTCAGGTTGAACCCGATTCCGAACTTCAAACTGAAGTTCCTCCTCCTCGCCCAAGCCTCGGTATTCAGATCGTTGAAGGTAGGCAAAGAGTTGAGGAAGAAGTTATTGAAGGTAAGGGGAAACGAAAATTGGTTCTCCCTGAAAAGAAGAAAAAGAAACCAAAAAGACCGTTGTACCCTTCTGAAGTATAAGAAGGGGAGATTAGAGATTGCTTTGTTGAAGGGAATAGAAGTTCCGCTATTATCTTGGCTGCGGGATAGAACGTTGAAGGTTCGGTCCAAGCAGAAGTTTCGGGACAACGCGTCATCATTGACGCTGTTCCTGTTAGCGTGGGAGAGCCAATTATTTCTTCGGACCAGCCTCCAATAGCTTAATCTATTTCTGAAGTTGTTCCTATTACTGCTGCTCCTACCGGCTTCTATGATTCCTTTTCTCCCCTTCCTTATAACTTTGACATAGAGCCAATCGCTTCAAATAGTGGTATAATGACAGTTTTTACTGGGCTACCTCAAGAAGAAGCAGATGATATTGCTGTTGAAGAGGAAAATATTGAAGAAGTGAATGATGCTGTCAATGTTGAAGAAAATACTGAAAAGGAAAATGTTGTTGTTGATGTTATTGTAGAAGAAAAGACAAATGAAGTTACTGAAGAAACGGATGTTGGAAGGATAGCTCCTAGTACTTCAGTTACAGATGTCCCTAATGTCCCGAACCTCCTTGTAGATAAAAATGCTTCTGGAGTCATTCCTGAATCAAATGCACCCATCGGGACATTGGTTCATTCTTCCAGTAATGTTGATAGGGCCGATGTTGACATGCCTGATGCTGAACCTTCTGCTCAAAGATCCTTCTCTGAAGTGGATCTAAATATGGGAATGAATGAAGGAATCAACCTTGCTGGTGATGAGGACGAAGCTTTCAAGTAGTTTATTTCTAAAGGACTTCTGAATACTTCAGCATGTCCCGAATCATTGAAATCTGATAGTTCTTCGATGTCTAGGCTGCGGAATTTACTTGGTGATGTTCCAATGGAGGAGGCTCGGGACGCCTGGTTCGAAAGCGAATGTTACGATCAATCGTTCCCATTAAATCCTCATTATTCTTTAAGTGAGGTTCTGGCTATTGCAGAGGATCCAACATATTCTTTCCCGTAGCAAGCTCTTGCTCAGCTTAAATATGGCACCGATTGCCTATTCACTTCGTATAAGTTTTATAAAGCTCGGGCCATAATGATGGAGCTATTGTTCAAGAACGAAGCAGAGAGGGTGAATCGTGGAAATGATGATTTGCAGCAAGAAAATGAAAATATCAAGCAACAAAACAACTATCTTCAACAACAACTTCAACAACTACAACAACAACAACAATAACAACAACAACAACAACTTCAAAATTTTGAGGATCAAAATCAAAGGCTTCAAAGTTAGAATCAAGGTTCGTTATTTGCCCCTTAGTTCGTACCATTTTTTTTTTTTTTTTTGAATTTGAGTTCATTTATGGGATCAGTGGGAGACTTGGAATCTCTATTTAGGTTCGAGCGTAGGATGATTCAGTTGAACATTCATGCAAAAGAAGTAAATATGGAAACGAAATTGGTTAAAGGGAAATTAGCACAGTTGTCCGATAGTATTGAGTTGAATACTTGGAAACGCAATACAGCTGAATCGAAATATCAGGAAGCTCTGAAAACTTTAACTCTTAAAGAAACAGAGTTGAAGTCTATAGATAGAGGTATATGCTTGTTTTGGTTAGGGTATTATATGGTTTATCTGATATTTATTCTGGTTTTCAGGGTTAGAAAAGAAGGTCAATGAAGCTAATGCACGAGGAACAATAGCAGAGGCTGAACTCAATGTTGCGAATAGCACAATAACAAATATTACTGAAGAGTTGAAGACTTCGGAAAAGAACGTAGCTCTTAGCGTAATAAAGCTTCGGGATTTGCAAACTCGTTTGAATGCTGAGACTTTTAAGCTCGAAGCTCGCGAACAGGAAATTGTAAAAGAACAATCAAAATCTGAGGTGCTATTAAAGGAATTAAATGCTGAAAAAGATCAAAGATCCTGCTTGGATAAACAAGTAGAAAAATATCAGCAAAAAATTAAAGATCTTCAATCAGAAATTGATTATGGGCGTGCTTATACAAGTTGGGTAAGAGAAGATGCCAAGGAAAAAATTGCAATGTCATTTAATGCTGCCTTGGATCGTACTCAAGCCGATCCTTCTGTATTGAATGGTCGCGCTCCTGTCCCGAAGGTTCCTTCTCAACCATCCCGGCGCACCAATTCCGAAGCCTAGTTGTACTTGTTCTTTGTTCTAATGTACATAGCTGCATCTTTTGATATTCTTTTCCTATGTCCCGATCCTTTTGTATCTTTGAGTTTTGACATACTTTAGTTGGAAACTTCATTTTGTGACTTTTTTCTATTGTGCTTGGATATGCTTTTAATATTGTTCCTGCATAAGAGATGACATTTTCAAAATCTTTAGGTTAATCATATTGTTTCAGGAGTACAATGGATCGAAGTATATATACCTCAAAACATGTAATTCGAGATCCCACACATACGAAACAAACCCGGGCCAGGGGTAAGATACAGGGTTGGTCCTGAACGTACTCTGAAAATGATAACCATAAATAAGGCATTCCTTCTTTGTTAGAATCTCAGAATTATTAAAATTCTATAAGGACATTTACCTTTTTGTTGATATTACGATTGTATCGCTAATCGTAAGCGCTTTCCAGAATATGATGTTCCTGGAGTAATTGGTCATAATTGTGTCGCCAATCGAAGCGTTTTCCAGAATATGGTGTTCCTGGATTTGAATTTTTGATTATGTCGCCAATCGTAGCGTTTTCCAGAATAAGGTGTTCCTGGAGTAATTGAATTTTGATTATGTCGCCAATCGTAGCGTTTTCCAGAATGAGGTGTTCCTGGAATTGACTGTTATTTTAAGTATGACTTCATAAAAAATGTTATCATCAGATAAAGTATTGAATAAAAATTTGTATACCTGTATTGGCCACCATAGTTGTACTTTTAATCATGGATAATAAAGTTTTAAGTATTGTGCGTTCCATGGATGTTGTAGGATTTCTCCTTGCATATTCCGAAGATAGTATGATCCTTGTCCCGCTGATGCTTGTATTATGTACGGACCATCCCAAGTTGGTGAGAATTTCCCTGCACTTTTGTGATAGACACATTTTAGTGTCTAGATTGCACCTTAGTTTCTATTAAGTTAGTATTCGATTTTGCAAATATTACGTGTTTTTATGCTTTTGTAGGTACATTTGAAGAATAAAGATTTGTGGAAAAATTGGCTCAAAAAGTGATAAAGGCACTCAAGGACAAGTGTTATTTGGCACACTAGAAGTGGATAAGGGGTACCCTCGAGTCAACTCGGTCAAATCGGGTCAACCCCGAGTCAAATCGGTCAACCCGAGTTGACCGAGTCAACTCAGCACGGGATCGGGACGGAAACCACTGTATTCAACTGCACACTTTGATTCGTGATAAAACTTGGATATTCTTGGCTCAAATTGATACAAAAGATAGATGGGACCAATACAAGATTAAACACGTGAAGAAACATCAATTTTAGCCGGAAAAATAGCCCCAAATCCGAATTTGGCCGGAAAAAGGGAGTTATACTTTGATTCGGATTTGGGAGGATTTGGATGTGTTTTAAAGAGTTCTATTAGGTTTAGAAGACTCACAAGGATCCCTAGAGCCTATATATACCAAGAGAAGCCAAGAAGAACGGGGAGAATAGCTTAGAATTGAAGTTTCGGAGTCGCCGGAATTGTGGCCGGAATACTCACGATCCGGCCAACTGCTGCTGCACCGGTCACCGCCGGTGACCGTGTTCTTCATCCCATCGCTGCCGAAGAAGAAGACACAGCAACACTTTTAAGTGTTGCTGTTCCGTTGCCTTAGCTTTCAAATTTCTTCATTCCTTTTCTTTGCCTTAGCCTTTTGCAACGGCTGAACCTTGTTCTGTAACACATATAAACGCGTCTGTTCAGCTGTTGCA
>JAJJMC010005941.1:312336-364538 GCA_023531435.1 Papaver californicum
ATCGGGATGATTGTATGGTTGACAGGTCATGCTCTTCACTTTTTGGTCCGTTACCTTGTATGATTAACACGTACTCTTCGTTCTTTGTGAATCATCTTTGTCCCGATCACAGGTGTCAACCATGCGGTTAAGGTAAATAAAAGTAATTATTGCTTTTACTTTATCGTTCCATATTCATTCATTACTCTTACTTTCCCGTTCAATAAGCATTTAATGTTGTCTGTTTCGATCAGTGTGATACTACTTTCCCGATCTTATGTGTCAATCATGCAGGGATTTTATTCAGTCTTTCACATCTTTCATTTATTCGATCCTTCATACGGCTTTGATTCTGTGCTTCTCGTTCTTCTGAGAACCACTGCTTCTTTTCTTAATCGTCTACATGTGTCGTGCGCCTTTTATTTCCTGACAAGAGTGTCAGATACACCACAGGTACCAAACCCAATTGTAATTCCCAACCATCCGGAAAGTGAGGTACTATTTCGTCCCCATGTGCTCTAAACTAAACTACTACATATTTTTTTTCTTTTTTTTTCTTTTTGAAGGGTTAACACATTCTCAATTCTCTTTTGACCAAGTATTTTTGTTTTTTTAATTTTTTACTTTTTTTTTTTTTTAGAAATTCATTAATAAGACTAAATTAAAGAATTAGCCGAAACAAATATAAAAATAAATAAATAGAGCCATCTAATATGGAGTTATGTAATTCATTACCCCTGATATTAAATTTATCTACTAGAAATGTTTGTTCAATACAGACGGCTTTATGAAAAAAAGAAAATTTTAATAAATTAAGACAAGAAATAACTATCTTTTTAATCTCCTCCAAAATGATCTTATTTTACCAGGTAAAAATAGAGTTTTTTCCATTTAGATATTTAATTAGGTTTCTGCAGTCTCCTGCAATGTTGAAATTATTAGTATTTTTCTCCTTATCCCATTTTGCTGCTTGTAAGAGCCCTAAAGCAATGCTTTTTCGGGAGTTGTTGTTATGGATATACCTGCTCTAGCCCCTTCGAAATTTCATGCATTACCCGTTAGAATATTGCAAAGCCAGAACTAATGCCTTTGGAGTAGTACACCGATTGGATGATATCTTTTTTCGACATTGTGAGGTGCATAACCTATTCAACTGTGAAGGATAATAGTCTCACATTGCTAATATTCCCATAATGAACTTAAAATATAATATGAAAGGGCCACTCCACTCATTGCCAATTGGTTTTGAGTTGGATGTCCCCAGACTATAACATGGTATCAGAGCCAGACCCGTATGAGAGTAATCCCAACGGCTACCGTATATACAATGGTCCATGTGTTAGAGGCCCACAGAGAGTGCCCTACACGTGAGGGGGCGTGTGAAGGATAATAGTCCCACATTGCTAATATCCCCATAATAAACTTAAAATATAATATGAAAGGGCCACTCCACTCATTGTCAATTGGTTTTGAGTTGGATGCCCACAAACTTTAACATCAACATCTCTATTGGACAATCTTTTGTATGAGTTGCATAAAGTTATCAACCGTTTGTAGTTTTTAAATGGTTTATTACCTGCACCTAAATTGCATAGCATAATAATTTCTGCATAAACATTATTCCTCGTCCACATTCCCCATAATTTTAGTCCAAATATCCGCCTAAACCTATGTCCATTCAGTCATTGGTTAGCATCGCTTTCGTGTGGGACGCGCTTTCCCCTCCAAAAAAAATATTTCATTCCCATACTTGAACACTTACTATATAGGTGAAAAGACTATGTTTTGTTTTTTGCTCGGTAAATAATTTATTTATATTAATGAAATAGAAAGTACAAAGTACAAGCCGCCAGAGGAAGAAATGCAACTCACAAACAAATATTAGAGAACACATACAGATAATAACCCACGTCTATTAAAATTAGATGAACCCAACCATTTGACCAATGAAACATGCCACTTTGCAATAAAATACCCTACCCATTAAAGGGTTGAAGCCCTAAAATAGAAGAGTAACCCTATCCCAAATAGACTCACAGTGGAAGAAATCCTTTATGACCACGCCTAAACCCTAACTGAGCCCAAAACCACGGCCTAACTCCGGATTACGTAGTTTTTACTTGATTTCTAACACCACATCCATATCCAAGCTCGTCATCTTCGCAACCAAGCCACCATCACGAAATTCGTCACACTTTATTCATCAAGATAAACAGGAACCTTTGAAGAATAATTGGATGTACTTCCTTAGAGTACTAATCTTGATTATCATGACATGATGACTTACCACTTGAATATGATTACCATAATAGCCATTCAATTAGCTCTGAAGGTAAAACATATGAAGAATCTAAGTGTGTGACTGATTTAACAGAAGAGGCGGATGAGCCACATAGATCTGGATATTATAAGAGGATACAGTTGCAGACAACTATGATGATATGTATACAAATGTGGAAAGTGAAGAAACATGTTCCTTGCACATGTGAGACAAATGAACTAGTCATTGATATGACTTGGCTAACTATGAAAGAGTACAAGGCATTCCTGACAGAATTTTGTTTAGTTAATTATTTTGAAGCTAAAAAGACCAATGATGATAAGGACAAATTAAGATGCAGGTGTAAAGATCTCAATTTTTCATTCAGAATTAATGGGAACCTATAAGTGAACTTCACGAATCCTTTCTAATTTTCTGCATTTATAACATGTGTGTTTCTAACATCTGTTATTTATATTTGTAGCCAAAATGATGGTCACACAATCAAGGTCACCAAATATGTGGTTACATACACTTGTGTAAACATAGATTGGACCAAGAAGATTACAATGGCCAATTCCACTTGGATTGCTTCATTCATAGAGTATGATGTAAGAGAAGATGTTATAATTTAAAGCCATGGAAGATAAACGATAGGATCATGAACAAGCATGGAGTGCCTGTAAAGTTTGGGTGTGTTGGAAGGCTCTTAATAAGGCACTAACCAAGCTTTATGGGTCTTATGAAGATGGTTGTTTATAAATGGTCACCTGAAGTGTGCAGGAAAATTGTGGATGTAAATCCAAACAGTATATGAAGTGTTACTACTTATATAGATAAGGCATTCGGTATATGTTTCCTTGCTTTTGATGCATACATGACTGGCTTCAAAGATGGATGCAAATCCTTTTTTGGTTTTCATGGTTCCCATCTCAGAGGCATGTTTGGTGGAGTCATGCTATCAACAGTTGCACTTGATAGTAACAATAGTATAGACCCTTTAGCCATTTTCATTTGTGATTGTGAGAATTAGGAAAATTGGATCATATTTTTGGAAGCCATTCAAAATAAATTGAATGCACATCCTAGGCCACTGACTTTCATATCACACAGGCAAAAAGGCCTTATTCCAATATTAAAGCAAGTTTTTTCAAATGTTACACATAGGTTTTGCTTTAGACATATGTTTGAAAACTTTAAAATAACATATAAAGTCAAACACATAAAAAGACTACCTTGGGGGGCATCAAAAGCTTACAGAGTTGTTGATCACAAGAAAGCAACAAATCAAATGGAAAAGGATAACAAGAGGGAATTTGAATGGTTTGGAAAATTAAAGACACATATTTGGGCTAGGTCAATATTTGATTTGTCTTCTAAATGTGAGCATGCAACAAACAACTTATCTGAGGTTTTCAACAATTGGATGTCAGATGTCATATGTAAGCCTTTACACAAACTTCTGGAAGGTTTTAACTTAAAGGTAATGAGATTATTGTTTCAAAGGAAGATGAAAGCTAATCAAGGGGAAATAAAGGGAAAGATATTGGTGCCATGGGGTGAGAGAATTATGAATAATATAATGGACAAGAAGAATAGATACAAACTGCTTGGACAATGTGGGATGATAAGTGCATAATTTATATATTTTAAGTATCATTTTCTTACACCTATTTATTATATTTTGTGTAAATTACTTTGTATTAGTATTACTTTTGTAGTTTATGTCTTTTACTAGGTCACATCTCTGAAAGAAATAGAAATGAAGTTTTACAAGGGAAGAATGACCAAATCCCCAGTGTAACTCATTCAACTCCAATATTTCTTCTCACAATCTTGTAGATAAATGAATTACGAAGCCAACGGCGAAAGAATGGGGTCATTCTGAGGTCGTATAAGAAAGTTATAAGCAAAACAAAAACTAGCGGCAAAATGGCCATTCAAGGACAACTACTATGGGCACTCCGTCATACGTTAAGGGGAAGATGAAGTGTCAACTATTGTTAAAGGCACCTGATCATTTACTCGGGGGTGTCTAAGAATGACACCCTTTCTGTAGATTGGGGCACTACCATCTCCTTCCTCTTTCAACAACGGAAGTTCAGGCTTTCTCACGACGACAACTGAAACAGATTTTCAGTTTGTGGTTATGGGTGATAAAGAGACTCGATCACAGCTCATGGGACCAGTTTCGGAAAGGTTTAGAAGATGGGTTTTAGTCGAGTACAAAACAAAGAAGAAGATTGTGTTGCAGCTGCCATTGATGATGTGATGCTCACGGTGATGGCAAAAAAATGGTTGTGGCTATTGTAGCTCGATTCTAAGATAATGGATGGAGAATATTGTTAGCAGAGAGGAGCTCGAATTGTTTGTTGCTAAGGTTGATGATAGCTGAAGTAAAAAGTGAAGATGCAATTGCCATTGCTTGATCATGGCAGTGAATTAATGAAGTTGTTCTAAATCATGGGTTGGAGTTGAAATCGAGTTTTGAGAGCTCGAGAACATCAGAGAGACTATAGTATTGATTGCAGCGAGAGGAAGGAGTTGTGGTTTTGGATGCTGTTGCCACGAAGGTGAATTAATGATGGCAAAGGTGGTAGTTCTCGGTGTAGTATGTAATGGCTATAGTGAGGAGAATCGACGGTGGGGTTTGGGTCTGTGATGGATGAAAGATTCAGGAGAGAGTTCGTTGTGATTGCGTAATGCTAGATGTGAGCAGTGATGGCTCGAGTTATTTGCTATAGTGTTATGTTGATCGAATCTGGTGGTGGTGGTTATTCTCGGGTATGGCAGTGAGAAGAGATGGTAGTCGAGGAGAGAAACTGTTGGTTCAGGTTTGAGAGAGAAGTCAGGGAAGAAAAGAGTTTGAATGCATAACAAAGACCCGAGTCTTAATCCGAGAAAAGATACGTAGTTTTAGTCTTTTTGGCGTGTGCGAGATATTTAAGGGAAGGATAGAAGAAAAGCAGCTGTGAATCTGTGTGAATAATATACGGAAAGTTGCTGGACGGTGGCTTCTCAAAAATCTTATTGAGTTTAAAACTTTAAAATAGTCGGTGGCCTATCAGGATTCTTATCTGAGGTGAAACACTGATAGAGGCGGTGATTAGCATCAATAAAAAGGGACCGTGAACCTGACATACATAACTTGGGAGGCAGAGAAAAAAATACAGAAGAGACTTTTCACGGAGGCTGTGGTCTATGGAAAAGCTAAAAATTACAGTGGAGAGTAAAAAAATCTTTCCCACATATTCGGCTTAATTTATCCTTCCTTAATATTTATTACGTAGTTTTTAGTAAAACTATATGCAGCTAACTTACTTTTTTAATTGGAGATGTAGTCCGAAGTTTAGAACATGTTTATTAATTAAAATTATTCATTCTTAATTTTTATAATATTTTTTATATCGTTCATGTTCTACTACTAATAACGCCATGTATGATTGAGTATTTGTTTGTTTAAGTTGTAAATTGAATAATCATATACTAACATCTATAGCTAAATGATGTGTTTCAGAAATAGTGGTAAAAGATTCGATACACAGACTTCTAAATATTTGATTTTTAAACCTAATTTTTAAGACTAAAAATAAAGAAGAATAAAGTAAAATTGATTTCAAATTATGGAAAGAACTGAGACTAAGGATTTCACCATTAGCCAATTTTCAAGTGATTTAGCATTAATAATTATCTTGCAATTCATATATTTAATTTATTCAAAATATTGCCAAAGTTAGATTTCCAAAATATTAGTTGTAAATCAAAAGTATGAGACATCAAAAGCTATAAACTCAGCATGACCCATCAAAAGAAAACACAATTAATTGATAAAAATCATTTTTTTCAAATTTAATTTAAAGCAAGTAATTATAAAAGAATTGTAAAAATTAATAAAATAAGAATTATCACTTTATTATTGGAAAAAATAGCTTCCTCCGTCGCCTCAGCAATAGGTTCTAGCTCCTCATGTCAAACACCCTCTCAAAATACATGTTTATAGCTCAAAGTGCTTAAAAGAAGAAAATTTGATAGTGGTTCGAACTTAGGTTTCCATCCATTACTAGTGTCTATCAAAGGGGATGAATCTAACAAAGCATTCACCTCATTAATCACACTATAGTGGGCTAGGCATTTCTCTAATGGATCTTCTAACAAAGTGTTTGGTAATGACTCCTGAACTAATATTCCTATCATGTTCACCTCTTCAATGCACGTGTCATCTAGCTCAGGTGGTTTCTTACTAATATTGAAAATATTCAGCTCAATAGTCATATTATCAAAATATAAGTTCATAATAAAATTTCGACAGTTAATGATCGCATCAGATGTAGCTAAAAACTGGCGACCTAATATCACAGGTATCTGATTCTCTGGGTCAGGGACAAGTTGGGTATCAAGGACAACAAAATCTACTGGATAAATAAACTTATCGACCTCAATAAGAACATCCTCTATGACAACATGAGGAATTTTCACAGACCTATCAGCTAACTGCAGTGTTATCTGAGTAGGTTTCACATCACCAAGTCCTAGCTGGAGGTACACATGGTACATAACTAAGTTCACATTGGCTCATAAGTCAAGTAACGCTTTCTCAACACGGTAGTTACCTATTGTGCAAGAAATGGTTGGGGACCCTGGGTCTTTGTACTTAGGAGTTTTATTGTTCTGGATAATTGAACTCACATGACTAGCTAAAAAGGCTTTCTTTAGTACATTAAACTTTCGCTTTCGTATACACATATCCTTAAGGAAATTGGCATAAGTAGGAATCTGCCTAATTGCATCTAATAATGGAAGGTTGATCGTGACTTGCTTAAAAACCTCCAATATGTCGTTAAAGTTGGATTCCTTCTTTGTTGGTGCTAACAGTTGTGGGAACGGGGATCTGGGCACAAAATCTGGCTTATGAGGAACTGCATCCGGTTCTTTAGAGACTTCGTAAGTCTCTTCGGCTACTGTATCAGAAGGGTGAACTACAATATGTTCACTATCAGGTATGGTTACCTTGCTATCTACCACTTTACCATTTCTAGGGGTTCTAATTGCATTCACATGCTTTGATAATTTCTCACCAGAAGATACTTCATGAACTCCTCTAGGATTGGGGTGTGGTTGACTAGGGAACTTGCCTTTTTCTCTTTCTCTCAAAGACTCAGCGATTTGACCAACCTGGGTTTCTAAATTGGAAATAGCCTGACTGTTAGCCTGAACGATCTTTTGATTTTCTCGTAAACTTTGGTTGACAAAATGCTGAAAATCTTTAGTGTTCTGAGTTAATGAGGCGACACTCTGCTAAACTCATGATCGTCTTATCTATTGGATTCTGAAATTGTGTCGGTCCAGAAGGATTCTTAGTATAACCAAAACCTGGGGGAACCTTAGAATTACTAGATTGACCTTGACTCTGGCCCTTAGACCAAGAAAGGTTAGGATGGTTTCTTCAACCAGGGTTATAGGTTTCTGAATAAGGGTCAAACTTCTGATGATTATCAAATCTAGTGTTATTATAAAGGGCATGGGCTTGCTCTTCAACAGTCTGTCCTTCCCAAAATGATTTGGGCTCAATCCACAACTAGATTGACTCAATTCTAAAGCTTCTAACCTTTTTGATATAGTTGCTATTTTGGCATCTGATTCAAAAAATCCTTCTACCCTATTGACATTTCCTCTACTTAAAAGAATTTTTTTCTGGGCTCCCTACTTTTTTCCCATTGCTGGGTTTTTTCGACGATTTCATTCAAAAATGTCATCGCACCATCGACAACTTTATTTTCCAACCCACCTGTGCATAAAGACTCAACCATGGTTGTTGTCGAATAATCTAAACCCTCGTAGAGGATATGAACTAGCCTTAATTTTTCTAAACCATGATGAGGACATTGTGATAATAAGTCATCGAACCTTTCCAAATACCTATATAAAGATTCTCCCTCTTGTTGAGCAAATATGCAAATCTACTGCCTAATAGATTATGCTTTGTGCCTAGGGAAAAACTTCTGGAAAAAGGCAGATGTAAGTTGTTCATAGGTTTCAATTGACTCGGAAGTCAAACTATATAGCCAAGATTTGGCTTTGTCTCTTAGTGAAAAAGGAAATAGTATAAGTTTCAATGCTTCATCATCTAGGTCCTTAATCCTGATGGTACTACATATTTCCTCAAAATCCCTAACATGGAAATATGGGTTTTCATTTTCTTTCCCTAAGAAGATTGGGAGCATATATATGGTCCCAGGTTTTAACTCATAGTTTGCTTCAGTTTCAGCTAACTTGATACATGATGGACGAGAAGTCCTAGTCGGGTTCAACAAAGATTTTAAAGTTGTCATTGCTGGCACTATGAAAGGACTAGGAGTAACTTCTTTACATAGTGTCAAGTTCTCAAAATTGAAATTTCCAAAAACAGGGCCTTCAAAAGATGAGTCTTCGAGGTCCTCGTTTCCAGGGAAAAAACTACTAGGTTTGTCACTAATCAAACGACCTAGAGTGTCTCTTTTCCAAGCTCGCTAAGTGGTGATTTTAAGTGGTCTTGGCATACACTAAAAATAAAAATAAATCTTATTTGGAAGGGAATTCTAAAACAATCACAAGCAAGGCTGACTCAACCAAATCAAACCTATTGAATCTAGCAAACAAAAAGCATGATGGCTCCACTTAGATTGTTTCTTGACCAGCTTTTATTCTTTCGAAAGGCAACTAGTTACATTTTTAGCAAACCTCTTAGAACTATCTGAATTAGATTAAGTCGAACATAAACAGGATAAGCTCTAAGGAGCTTTCATAACCCTTTCTCTTTGGCAACGTTTCCTTGGGTTACAAGGCGGCTCTAATCAACTTAAAATAATCTTCATGAACTTCAAGTTAGGCTAACTGAGTAAACAATATAGTCCTTTTGAATGACTTTCCTATAAGCTTGTTACCCTATCGGTCTCTTTCTAGTCAAAATTTTAAGCTTAGGTTCGCGTTTGGTAACGTGTTCCTAAAGCGGGCAAGAAGGAAACGGTGATGAAATCCGAGTCCTTATCTTGTATGGCCAGTTCTTTCCCTTTACTATAAAATAATTCTATATTCAGTTCCTTAACATATATGCATATGAAGGAATACCGTAAACCCACTTGCAGGGGATTCGTGGGTCGATCGAGTCTTACCTCCTGTACCAGATGGGGAATGAATCGGTTGTAGTCAACTCATGCCACCGATTTTTGTGTCAGTGTACGAACCCGAGGGGCCGAGACAATATAGTAATTGTCGTCCTTCCCTGTTGCAGTTTATGTTTAAATTACCCTTCCGTAGGGTTTAAAAATAATAAGAATGTCCAAAGTCCCAAAATAAAGTCAAAAAGTGTCCAAAAATAAATGAAAAAATTACAGGAATAATCAAAGATTTCCTAATACAATTTTCTAAAAAAAATCTAAAAAAAATAAATCTAAAAAAATAAAAATAAAAATAAAATATAATTAAAAATAAAAAATTTTGTCTTATTTTCCGTTCTTTTAGCTTTGACTTTAACTCCAAGTCTTTAATCACCAAAGTCTTTGGCTCAATTTCCTTTTAATATAAAATCCAAAACCTGTAGCAAAAAGATAAATACCCAAAGAAACGTAAAATAGAACAAAGTAAAACTAATACTAAAAACAAAAAAAAAAACTATAAAAAGATCTAAAACTCTAAACCTGAAGACAAGTCCGCGTCGGCGACGCCAAAAATTGATGTGTTTTAGAAATAGTGGTAAAAGATTCGATACTCAGACTTGTAAAGATTTGATTTTTAAACCTAATTTTTAAGACTAAAAATAAATAAGATTAAAGTAAAACTGATTTCAAATTATGAAAAGAACTGAGACTAAGGATTCCACCATTAGCCAATTTTTCAAGTGATTTAGCATTATAATTATCTTACAATTCATATATTCAATTTATTCAAAATCTTGCCAAAGTTAGATTTCCAAAATATTAGTTGTAAATCAAAAGTATGAGACATCAAAAGCTCTAAACTCAGCATGACCCATCAAAAGAAAACACAACTAATTGATAAAAAATATTTTTTTCAAATTTAATTCAAAGCAAGTAATTATAAAAGAATTGTAAAAATTAATAAAATAAGAATTACCACTTTATTATTGGAAAAATAGCTTCCTTCATCGCCTCAACAATGGGTTCTAGCTCCTCATGTCAAACACCCTCTCAAAATACATGTTTATAGCTCAAAGTGCTTAAAAGAAGAAAAAAACATAAGTAACACAGAAAACAGATACAAATGTAAGTGTTGCTGAAGAGAGAAAATTACACAGAGAATAAAGTACGGTTCCTGAACACAGAAGATTATGAAAGAAAAGGTGATAGAGTAAATGACAGTTTTTTGGTGTAGTCTGTTCTTCTTCTTCTTCTCCCCAGCGTAACTTTTTTTCTTCTGATTCTTTTTCCGGCTCTCTCGATGGATTTTTCTTCGGTCTCTTTGTTATTTATAGGTTTGGGGAACCCTAAGTAGCCTTCCTTAATTGATAAGGATGCAAATATCCATCCAAAACCAACTCCAAATACTTGTTAATCCGAAACAGATAATAACTTCTCTTTCCGCTGTGGACTCGACTTTTCCAGCCATTTTTTTCGGGTGAAACACTCATTCTGACGTGTGTTGATCCTATCTTTATTGTTTTTTTACTTGGCTAACTCGTCATCACTTCCAAATCCCTTAAAACTCGTTCCAAACCAAACTCAAAAAAATTCTCTCGCGTAAGATTTTCTTCCCGTCCTTTTCGGAATTTGAATTTAAAAGGGGGTGCCCCTGATCCAACTGGTGGATGTCTTTATCGATTCTTACGGGTGTCTTTAGTAATTTTGTGGGTGCCTTTTGTAATTTTATAGGTGCCTTTATCAACTTTTTGATCCGATTTTTCCACAAATGTTTATTTCCCAAAAATACATACAAAGGCATAAAAACTCATAATAAGTACAAAATCAAGCACTAGTATAATAGAGAATTGAGCACAATTTAGACACAAAAATTTGTCCATCACTAAACTAGAGTTTGAGATTCAGAATTGTCGAAAGACCCTTGTTATGAGTAGCATAGCATAATTTCTAACGACGGGTTGTTGCCATGCGATTATGTGTATAAGCTTGACCTAGGTTAAATCCGAGTGGCTCTTGCACCGAATTGCTTAGAATAACCTCAACTCACAAAGACCATTACATTTATTGGGTTAAACTTGAGTGGCTCTTGCGCCAAGTTATCTAGTGAAAGGATTCAAAGAGTGGCTCTTGCGCCTTTGATGATAAAAGGAGTTTTTTCGGAGTAGACCTGCGATAGGATGCTTTAGGATTATTGATATTGAGAAAAAATTGAAAATTGAGTTTGATTGATAACATGTCTGATGACGGAAGATGAACTCTTTAATCAATACTCTCATCATATTATTTACAACTTTAATTGTTTTTCTTAATTTAATTTAGTTCAAATTATAAACCACCCCCTATTTACATAAGTGATCAAAAATAGTAAACAACCCATATCTCCCTAAGGAACGAACTTGTTCTTACTACTATACTCTAATCCATATTTGTGAAGTAAAGAAATTGAATTAATTTTGCTTTGCTGACAACCGACCATGGGCTTGAATGGTTGTCCAAATAAACTTGTCTGGAAGTAGGTGGGATGTGAGTTTAAATGAAAAGTCATGCATTTGTTGTGTTTGGGAAATTACTGGCATTCCATGTGTCCATGCATTTTCAGTGGAAATGCACTTGAGGATTGATCTCAATAGGTAACTTCTAAAAACACATTTTCTTTGTAGCTTTCATTTGTATCATTTGTCAAAACTTAACTTCTAACATACATTTCATCTATTTTGCAGTTTGGTGGATGACTTGCACAAAGTTTCTATTTGTAAGAAGGCTTATGCAGGTGTGGTAAAAGAATGTGCAAGCCAAGATGGATTGAGTAATATTCTATCATCTACTCATGTTTGTTATTAAAAAAATCTAGTGCATGTTTTAATATCTCAATGTACACATCATGAAATGAAGGTGCTTAAACCTAAATACAAGATAAAGGTTGGCAGACCACAACTGAACATGATTATTTCTGACACTAAAGGCAAATCAAACCCTACAAAAGGTAAGAGAAAGTGTGGCAGTTGTGGTTCTGCAACCCAAAATGTCAGAACTTTCCCAATAAAGAATTGACCATATACAAGTGTTATATGAAGGGGTATAGGTGGGGGCCAATACAAGGGACATCCTCATACCGAACCTTCTGGAAGGTACAATTCTCCTTTATTTACACTCACATTTTCTTTTTGTATGATTTTTTGGATCATTATTGATGTCGTTGTGGTTTCTTACAGGCAGGGGGGAATGATCTTCACAAGTAATGGGAAGAGGGACACCATTGCTCCACAAACTGGAATAGGTGCAGTTACAACAAAATATACAACTACAACAAGAGGTGCAGCTCCAACAAGGCAAAAACATGTACCTCTTCCTTATACAAGTGTTGTTGGAGATAGAAGAGAGCAAACTTCCATAGTCATAATGGATTTTTAGACTAGATGGAATGAGGGAAGCTCCTAAACCCCCATCTCAGACCTTCAAACCACCTGCTACTGTATAAAGGTTTTAAGCGCGTATACATGATTATGTATGTGCTCTTTTTTTGATGTACATGAAAACAATATTTTGTACATAGAATTTACTCCATTATGCAGGGCAGTTGCCATTTTTTTATACAAAGATGTTATTATGTTATGTCTATTTGTGCAAGGATAACTACTATAATACCGTGGTATGTCCATATGGTCTTTATTAGGCTTATAGTCAGTTAACCTTCTTATTTAGATATGATATTACTATTAAAATTTTAAATCAGTTTGTTTACGTTTTAGTTTCACTTGTTACATTGAATTTCTTTTCTTTTGGCCTTTGTCTAACTTTACTGATCCTTGAAACTAATCACACAATTCACCAACAGTTGTATATGCATTAATCTATTTCATATTTCCTCAAGAACAATCTTTAACCCAATGTAAGAGACTAACACGCTTTGTACACCCCTTTACGTGATGTTCTCTTGGTGATGGCAACTTCACTGCTTTACCCAACTATTCAAATTTACCACAGTTGAAGTTTTGACACCTCAAGAATCTTCTTTGTATATTAGCTCGAGTGTTTTCTTCCCAAACTCTTCTAATCCCGTCATTTCTTCTACATTTGGAGTATATGAGTTGGTAATTTATTGTTGAGTGTGTTGATTGAAAACATATTTGACAGGTAATTCCATCATTGGAAACATCATCTTCACCGGTTATTTGAAAAAAAATAAATTAAATTTGTGTTACACTCTTATTGTAAATATTATAATTTTTATTATCCCCTTTAACGGTGGAATTTGAAACTTGTCTCATTATCGAGACTTGAAGATCCACTTCCTATGTTCGATCACAATTGTATTTGTAGTATTGTTTTTTTGTTGGTTTAAATCGGCTGAATCAATCAATTTTTTTTTTGAAACCAGGTTATCGATTGAAACCGATTTGAATAGAACTGGGAGAGCAAAAATATAAGGGAAGAAAATAACCTTTGAACGGTCAAACATTTTTAAAGGTTGAGAATGTGCTGCGTTTCCAAGGTAAATATATCTTCTTATAAGTTTAATATTTTATTCTTACATACACGTTACTACACATGCTTATTTAACTGGTCTGTTGTGACATATTCAATTAAAGAATGTTTCATGTATTATCAATTAAACAAAATAATAATACAAAGTAATTATTTTCATGGGGGACGCAAAATCCCCCTGTTATTAAATGGAAACCAAACATAATTTATTTTCTCAACATGTTGTCATTTTCGCACATAGAAATGTAACTTCAATTGCCTTACCCTACTTACTAATCAGACCTTTTCCAGCGCATTTAAGTCAAGAATGTTTCTAATGAAGTCTTCAACCATTCCGATTTGCTATTCAATTAACTGGACCCATGTAGATATAAGATGACTACTCGATATACTGAAGCGGTTTTTTCCCCAATAAACCTTCAACCCTTTTCATTTGTTTTATCTATTTTAGCAATGATCTTTCTGTTGTTAATAAGGTACGGATCACATAGCTTGGCCTTTTGGATATACTTATATGCATTTATTATACTTGTTTGTATCTCTCCCTCACCCATATTATAGTGCATTCGATTACTCTCAAACCACTTATATTCATTGAAATCTTCATTGCTTCCGACTAATCGAATACCTGCTGATCTATAAATATACTTTTTATTTTATTTTTTTGATCAATCAAAAGGAAATTTATTAAGAGAAGATACTTAAGGGGGTACCGCAACCCAATGAAAACAACCGAGAGTCAAAAATCGAAAAAAAAAAACACAAACGAAAACGACAAAATTACAAGATTAATGTGGGGGAAATAAGGAGTCCCATAAAGCAATTACCATGTTTGCCGAAAGTCCTAGCATTCTTGTCTTTGCTTCGGCCCAGAAGAACGCTTGAAGTTTAATGCTTCTAATGAGACTTCCTAATAACTTCTTTTTGGCATGAAAAACTCTTGCTTTCCGCTCCTTCCATATACACCACCAAATTGAGACCAGAACATTTCTCCAAATTTTATTGAGCCTTTCATCTCCCCAATTGTAATTCCAAGATTTTACATTACAAGTGATATTTGAAGAATAGTTCCATTGTCCCCTCAAACCTTCAACAAAGTAATCCCATATGCGTCGCGTCCTCCAACAATCGTGGAAAAGGTGAGCGCTAGTCTCCACGTTTTCTTCACAAAAGCAACAGATACTAGAAACTTCCATTTCCCTTCTTATTAGCTTATCTTTTGTCATTATCCTATCATGAGATAGTAGCCAAAGAAAGAAATTGATTTTGCAAGGGTAGTCCCGGCTCCAAATGATCTTGGAGTGGAAGTTTGGATCATCTTGTTCTTCATCGCTTCTACAACCATCCTTAACCATATATATGCCATGCACATTTTCGATCCAAATTCGTCTATCCGAGACACCTTCTTGAATACACACGGAAGAAAGTAGATTAGAGATGGAAGATACCTCACGAGAAATGGAGGAAGAGTATCTTCTTCGGGCCATAAACTTCCATCGCATACTATCGCCAACCACCACATACATATTAGCCACCACCACCTCCTTGGTCTTTGAGGCTTCATAAGCTAGAGAAAACATGTCACAAAGCCTTCCTTCACCAATCCAAGTGTCTTCCCAAAATATAGTCTCATTTCCTTCACCGATTTTGAATCTAATACTTTTTTTGAAGTCGTCAAGCTCTTTGTAGATATTGAACCAAAGACTTCCTCCTTTGGATCCCTTAGGTTGTAGGGTTTCCCAACCGTTAGAAGTTTCGCCAAATTTTTCTACAATGATCTTCCTCCATAACGCGTCCTTTTCTTCTCCAAAGCGCCACCACCATTTTCGAAGTAATGCCGAGTTCGCTTGCTTGATTCTTCTTATTCCAAGTCCGCCTTTACTCTTTGGTTTTATAATCACCTTCCAACTCACATTGTGAATTCTTTTGAGATTTTCACCATCATCCCACAAAAAGTTTCTCACAATTTTATCTAATTTTTTGGATATGGAACAAGGGGCTAGAAAAAGAGAGAGATAATAAATAGGTAAACTTGTTAAAATGCTTTTAATGAGAGTTAACTTACCCCCTCTTGATATTGTTTTTCCATTCCAAGAAGTAATTCTTTTCACACAAGCCTCGAGAGATTTTTCCCACTTTTGAGATCCACCTACCTTATCTCCCAAAGGAAGACCAAGGTACACACTAGGAAAGTTTCCATGTTTGCAACCCAACATGTTTGCAAAATATTCGGCTCCCTCTTCGATGGCTATACCATACAAACTACTTTTATCGAAATTAATCTTCAAACCCGAAGTGAGTTCAAAGCAAAGGAGGATGTAACGAAGAGCATCGACTTGATCATTCCTAGCATCTAAGAAAATAATTGTGTCATCGGCAAATTGCAAATGATTTATTTTTGTTCCCCCCTCCTTCACCGAAAAACCCGATATTTGATCAACTTCTTGAGCTTTGTTTAACATGTAACTTAGTACTTCACCAACTAAAGTAAAGAGAAAAGGAGAAAAAGGATCTCCTTGTCGGAGCCTCTTTTCACTACCGAAATAACCGTAAGAAGAACCATTAACGAGCACCGAGAACTTTGCGAAGGATAAACAATTTCTAATCCAAGCTCTCCAAACTCTACCAAATCCCATTTTGAAAAGAACTTCGTTTAAAAAATTCCATTCACATTATCAAAAGCCTTCTCAAAATCAAGCTTGCAAACTAACCCCGGAATGTTTTGTCTAATTCTAAAATCGACACATTCGTTTGCTATCAAAACACCATCAAGGATTTGTCTTCCCTTAATAAAACTAGATTGAGAAGGAGAGATAAGAGAAGGGAGGAATACCTTTAGACGCTCCGTCAATACTTTTGATATAATTTTATACACACTACCAACGAGGTTAATTGGACGGAAGTCTTTTACTTCTTTTACATTCGGCTTCTTGGGAATGTGAGCAATGTAATTATTTTTCAAAGAAGAATGTAGGATATTGAGGCTATGAAATTCCTTAAAAATCTTCATCAAGTCTTCTTTAATGAAGTCCCAACAAACAATGAAGAATTTCATAGAAAAACCATCCGGACCCGGTGCGCGATCAATTCCCAACCCTTTAATGGCGATCTTTACTTCCTCTTCACAAAACGGTCTCTCCAACCAAATACTATCGTTCTCTTCAATACGCTTAAGACACATGTTTTTGATTCTCGTACGAGTATTAGAGATTTCTTTGAAGGCGGACTCAAATGATTAGCAATTCTCAATTTAATGACTTCTTTATTTCCGGTCCAACACCCGTTTATTCTAAGAGTGTTGATATTGTTGCTAGCTCTATGACCCTTTATCGCACGATGAAAAAAGTTGGTGTTTTGGTCTCCTTCTCTAAAGAATCTAATTCTATATTTTTGTCTCAACATGATACTTTGACGACGATGAGCCACCTCAAAGTTCACTTTTGCCGTCACAAGCATGTCTTCTTCTTCAACGGAGAGACTCCTAACATCCTCAATATCATCTAACTCTTTTAGCTTGGAGAGTGCATCGTCTAGCTCCTTATCGGTATGCCCAAACACTTCTTTATTCCACACTTTCAATTTCTCTTTTAGAGCAATTAATTTTTTTGCAAAGCTTTCACCGGCCGTACCTACAAAATAGAAAGATTCCCACCAAACTTTCATAAGGGGGATGAGGTTAGTACCCTCGAGCCAAGCTAATTGGAACTGGAAAGGGCAAGGGCCATAATCCGATTCCAAAGAGCCTATCTCGATAGGAAAATGATCCGAGAAAGGTCTTGCGAGACGCTTGAGAGTAAGATTTGAGAAATGATCCTCCCATTCCGAAGTGAAAATAAAACGATCAAGCTTTCTCTTCTTATTCGGTGGTCTACCCCAAGTGTACTTAGCGCCGGAAAGAGGAAGTTCAACAAGATTTAGATCAAGGCAAAGATTGTTGAAAAGTCTCATTGATTTTGAGATTCTTCTACACCCTCGACGATCCTCCAAAGTTCTAATTTCATTAAAATCACAACCGAAACAAATAGGAAATCCTTCCCAATACCCATGTAAAGAAGCTATCTCCGAGCGAAAGCTTTTCTTCTCGCTCTCGAAACAAGGACCGTAAACCCCAATTAACACCCATTGAAAATTATCTTCCAAACTACGACATTGAATACTAATGGAATAAGTACCTTCAAGGTAGTTTTCCACTTTGATCATATCCGAGTTCCAAATCAATAAGATCCCTCCCGATCTTCCAAGAGAAGGAAGTGTCACCCAATTACACGGAAAAGAACCCCAACATTGCCTCACTATATCATTGGTGCAAACACTTAGCTTAGTCTCTTGAATTATAAGTATAGAAGGTTTCCATCTTTTCACAAGCTTTTTAAGTTTCGAACGCTTATCCGAGGCTCCAAGGCCATTTACATTCCAAGAAATGATTTTAAACATCAAAACTAAAAGAATATCCCAAAAACAAGAAGGAGAACCGACGACAAAAGCGCTAATTTGAGGCGCTCTCGTCCGGGATCAAATCATCTTTAAAGGCATGAGCATGAGATAAAATGGAGTTAGAGACAAAGCTAATCTCGTTATCGGAAAACTTAATCCCCGAGTAATTGTCGATTTTTTTGAGCTTCTCAAATAGTAGCTTGAATTTCTCATGTACCCCTATACCATATCCAAGTTACTACCCACTATGCGACAAGATAATTCATTTTCATCGCTAGCTTGCGTCAATTCCTTTATGCTACTATGGGGGACCTCCATAGGTTCTTTTAATAACAAATTCCAGCCAAAAATGCCTTGCTCTCTTTTACTTGAAATTTCTTCATTAAGAGAATTGGAGATAGAATGGGTAGAATGGGTTACCTTTGAGAGTTTGTTTTTAAGATTTTTCTTTAATCTTCTCAGGGAATGGTGACCCAGTGGATCTGAGGTTGATACATGGTTGTTGGCAGAGTAACCAGGAATAGCTGATTTCATTGAGACAGGAAAACTGATGAAGAGAAGATAAACGGGCCTGAACGAGCAGCATCAAACCGGCCTGGAAGAACAGCTGCGTCCGGGCTTGAGCGAAGAAAACCAACGTCCAGGCCTAGATTCACTTCTATTGAACCATCTGTTGGGGATCGAGCGGAGCCCAATGGCCTCAGAAGCCATTTTCAAGTCTCGCACGTGAGTTTCATCTAGCTCTTGTGCCGGGTCCAAACAAGAATTTGAATTAAAGTGTTTATGTACCAGGATAATTTCAGAGAGGTGATGTGGTGCAGCCTGATTTGACTCTCCAACTGTGCCCACTGAGAATTTGACAGGTTGGTCAATATGGCAGTAGTCTGCTCCAACCAGTCTCTTGACGCCACCGAAGCCTGTCAGTTGTCCAGTCAGTGGATTTTCTGCTTCGGCCACTCTCTTCATGCCACGACTTAATTCACCTTCTCCTTCTCCGGTGAGTAGGTCTAACTTCCGACGCCATTGATTTCTGAATTTATTTTTTTCTGATTGATTCCTTCAATGAAGACAGATTGAAACAAAGGATTGGGTGTTTCCAAAAATTCTCCGATTGATCGAAATTGAGCCCAAATTTTGGATTTCTTCAACTCAATTTCCTGACACCAAATTTCACTTCTCACAGACCCAACCACTTTCAATCTGATTTCGGATAAATCAGAAGCCATTGTCGTCTCTGGACAGACTTCTACTAGGCCACCGAAATATCCCCAATAGTTTTAAATGTAGAGAATTCCCAAAGATTGAAGGGGATTCCATTAATGCCAATCCAAGATTGATTGCATTTTTGAGAGACTGGTTTGATTACTTGGTTGATATAGCATGCCAAGGATAAATCTTGATAGAGGTATCTCCAATTTGCCAGCCGCTGTAATTCCTAATCCTAGAAAATTCGATGAATGTTTTGATTGTGAACACATCCCTAGAGTTATCGATTGGCTGCAACTCAAAGCCGAAAGTCCATTTGAATTTGTCCAGCATCCATCTACCCACATCCTTCCATACGGTGTTTTTTGAGTTAACTTCGACTATCATAGTTCTACTCCACAGAGATGTGGGCTCTAGATTAGATAATGTTGTGGGATTTCCAGCTTTGAGTTCTTTTAATGGAGCTAGATTTTAGGTCTTTAGCTTGCTCCTGGAGGACTTAGACATCATTAGGTCTTCAAGCAGATGCCCAAATTTCCTCCATCCATCTCCCTTGACTCCAGCAGGAAAGATCATGGTAGAAGGAAACTCTCGATTATGAGAGATTTGTAATCTGATGAACTCACCATAGTCATTTTCTTTCTTACGTACCGACATCCATTCTTCATTCTCGTTGAATATCCAGCAGCATTGCTTCCCACTTTGACCTTCTGCTACCTCCATCATCAGCCGTTGCAGCCAAGCTCCCCCTAAAAAACTAATCCAGCAGAAACTTCTCCCTTTCCCAGTCAAGATTGCCAGATGTAGAATGTCTCTTGGTCCTTTCTTTCCTACTGAACCTCCAATTTTTTTTCTTCTACTTTGATAAAGCTTCCTCTTCCTGCTTGCTCTTCTCTGACATCCATTGTGGGTTCTGGCTCGATTCACTCTTATTCTTGATGATGATATGAATCCTTCTTCATCTATAGTTCTGTTGAAAGTTACCATCTTCAGGTGATAGCTCTGGCGAAAAAACCAGTCCGGCGTAACGCTGCTTCAATAGGTTTATTTTTTACAAATGAAGTTCTCTATAAATATAATTATCTGTTAATACTTTCAATTGTGTGATCAAATCCAAAATGAACTGACAATTGAATTTTTCTTATATATTCATATATGATCAAATCCAATACATATAATATATACATAAACATTCGTGTACTGATTCTTGGGAAAATTAAATATTTAAGGATCCAGATTTCAATTTTATATATCCGTTAGCATCATTAGATTCTTAAAAATGAAGATATTCTCCCTTTTTTACCGAACAAAAAAATTAAAAATAAAGATATTCATACTTTTCATTATTTTTTTATATAATAATTTTTATCGGCAAAATAAAGATTATATATATAAAAAAAATTACAGCCAATGGTGTCGAATACCACTTGCGAAACTAGGAATCTATTAAAAAATAGGCTTCACTAAATTTTTATATGGCTTTAAGTTTAAATATTAGGTTTGGATTTTTGTTTTATAAAAAATAAAACATAAAATTTTAAAAGAAAATAATTGTAAGTTTTTGAAGGGGTTTAAGCCCGAGTAAGCAGATTCTAGTTTCGCACCTACTGAGTACATTATACATGCACAAAGCAAACCAAATCAAATTAAGGCATGAAACCACCAGCCCTTAAACAAGCAACATTACAAACTGACCTCAAATTGATGTTATTTGGTCGACGAAAATACCTTTCAAACCTTTGCATGAAACCTACTTCAATTTAAAATATTTATTTTCACTTTTTGTCAAAAACTAGCTGTATGAGTTCTCTAACTGCGGTGTTACTAAGAGCAATTCAATAGACATTGACATTTTAACCGATATGTCAAGCCATATGGTTTGGCAAACTCGGTTTTGAACAATGAAAGAATTGGTAAATTAGCTAAGCGGATCTAATTTTTATATAAATAAATATTTCTTTTAATTGGTAGGGTTTATTTTTTATATAACCAAATAATTTTTTAGTTAAGAGGGATCGGTTTTTATTTTAAAATCAGTATATATATATATAATAAATTAAAATAACTAACTTAATTATATTTTAAATAAAAAAATATTTCACTATGCCTAGGCCGAGCGGCTCAACATGAGTCGATAGTCTCCCATAAAGACAAGACTCAACTAACGTCTCAATAGGAAAATTCTTATAACTGTCCATTTGTCAATCCATTTTTTAGGTTTATCCGTCCAACTGTGGGACGATAATTAACAAATTAACTAAAATGCTCATCCCACTGAAATTGCTCAATGGTTCAAAAGTAGCTAATGTAAACTTACAATGAGTACGACCAACTGCTGAGGATTCAAAATTCAAACTAACCGTTTTTTGCCTTTATTATGGAATTGATACTAAATTTTAAATCAAAGCTACACAGCAGTTTTATTTTATTTTATAGTAGAAGCTGGTTTCAAGACCAAGACATGATTACATTGTTGAAGGTTTTTTTTAAATATAATTTATGATTTTATTAACCATAACTCATATTATTTATAACCCATAATTTTTTTTATTTATTAGCCAAAGCCCAAATTATAACCCATAATATATTTTCTAAGTTAGAAATGATTCATAGTTAGTTAGTTAGCTGAGTTAAGATATAATCGATCCAAACATGTTACTGACTTGATTTTATTTGTACAAGCACAAATCGTGTTTTAACCCAAAAATTCATTTCTCCATTTTTTCCTCACAGAAAACCGTACGAGCCCTAGAAATTTTCTTTTCGAAATTTAAAGAAAGTGAATCATTATAAGATGAACTTAAAGAATCAATACACATGTACAAGATCTCTCAAGATTAATTGAACTTAATATAGTATATTTTAAATGAATAACAAAAACCCTAATTATTTTGATCGTTTAAGTTTGGGTTTTTAATTTAATTTTAAGTTAAGAATTTTTGTTTGCGTTTTTATGTTTGGGTTCCTCGATTGATTAACTCGATATAGTTGAAGATTTTCTTGATTGAAATTCCTCCAGCGACCACCAAAAATGAATCAGCGCGTATGATTTTGTTTGTTCTCACATCAGCTGATATAATTCAAAGGAGCATCTTTGTTGGTTTGTTGTTGTAATCTAACAAGTTGATTAAGAATTGAAAGCCAGGTTCATTATCCCAATTCCCAAGTTCTATCTTATATTTAGTTGAGAGTTAGAATCATAAACATTACTGCAGTCCTCCGATTACATAATAACTTCAACTTCATACGCTGAATCAATTCATTTTTCCATTACATGCCAAATCAGTTTCGCGTTCAATTCATCTTTAATTAGAAGTTTAAACATTAAACAAAAAAAATTATATTAACCTAATTATAAATTTATAACAAAAAATTGTGTACTACAATTTTTTTCCTCTTATATATAAAATCAGTCGAAAGAAAAAAGCAAAAACAAAATCGTTTTTCGACGGTTTTTAGTGGCTCACCAACTTAGTGTTTCACCTACTCATTGAATTGTTAGTCTAGTTTATGGGCTATGTATAATAATAGAAAATGATCAAACTTAGGATTGTAGTTAAAACTAATTGATCTAAGTTAAATGGGTTATGGTTAATAAAACCATTAGTTATATTTAAGAGAAGCCTTATTAAATCTAGAAGCAGTGGTGTCAAAATTAAGACAAATACAAGGGTTTTCACTAGGGAGGATTGGATTCCTAATTTTCTCCAATCTCCTTTATAGATAGGGTCGAGAATAAAATCCAATCTTCCCATTATTTTCGTATTCGTAATTGTATGAAAAGAAGTCCCGGTTCCAAGTTTTTTAGGAATAATGGCGTTGAATTTCTCGACCCTTTGCCTTATGATTAGTCAGTTCTATTTCTCGATAGGGGCAGGGAAATGATATAATTCAATGGTAGAGTGTCACCTTGACGTGGTGGAAGTCTTTGTTAACGGAGATACTGGTTGGATTAGTTCTGGGGCCGATCTAACTAGTTGGGTATGTTGTGTTGTATAAAGAATATTTTTTGTAAGGAGAACGGGAAAAATAAAAATCTAAAAATGAAAATGAGATATGATTTAAATAAAAAAAAAAGAAAACAAACTAATTTGATCAAAATGACCCAAAAAGACAAAATTTTAAGACTAAAAAGGAGCACAATATTAAACTTTCAAGAGAGAACATGAGATTTGCTTTAGTTGACACAATACGAGAGGACCAACGTAATACCCCGATTCAGCAGGTAAGGTTTGTAAAAATGGGATATAGGTAATGGTTTGTTTTTTTATTAACACCAAGGCCTTTTCAACACAGTTGGCTTCAGAGTTGGTAAAAAGCTCTACAGTTAAGCGTGGTCGGACGGGAGTAATTCAGGGATGAGTGACCTCTCGGGTAGCTGTTGATGCATGACCACAACGGTACCGGTTGAAAACCTCACACTGTCGGATGACCGTAGTGGCTAAGTGGGGACAATATCGGTGGAAGATCGGGTCATTACAACCAATGTAGTTAATATCGGTCGTACCAGCGGATAATATCGGAATTTATCGTGTATCGGCCTTCAATCTAGACGATACATAATACCGTTGATATATGAATATTTATTAACAATTTTTTTTGTCTTTTTGTTTTAATTTTTCTTCTCATACAAATTATATGTTTAGGGATATTAGGTTATCAAGTGAAACTAGTTTAATTGATATTTTTACATTATAAATGCCTTCCATTTAGACTTTAAGTAACATAATGCATATCTACGTATAAATTATAAATTACAAAGTTAATTGTGCATTGTCTATAAAATTCGATATAATTATTTTTTCTAGGTGTATTGTACCTCGCCGATACAAAATCGATACACGATATTAACTATTTTATAAAGGACCCTAAATGATATTTTAGGGAGGAGTAATAAGTATAAATATATGCATCATTTCTAATTGATTCATATGATAAATAGTTAACCAGATAACTATATGATTTCGTAAATGCTATTAACCCATGTTTCCATTGTAGTTCACCTTGTAAAGTTACACCCAGGGTGGAGTTTTTCGTGAGCGTGATTATTTCTCTATCAAGCATTATATACAAAGACTGATAAAGTTGCATATCACCTTGTAAATTTACACCCACGATGGAATTCCTCGAGATGACATCTAGTTCCTTTGCTGAAGATAAGCAGAATACTTTTTTAAAAGATTGAATAGGAAAATTCATATTTGATGTTGAATCATTAATTTTTTTTATCTTTTTTCTTTTGGTAATAGTTTTTTTAGTTTCTTAAAAACACTTGTTTAATCGTCAATAAAATAAAAATAAATAAATAACTATAGGATGTTATGTACATAAAACTGTGTTAGTAAGTTTTTTTTATATAGAGAAATAATTGGTATCATATGGAAGAGGATATACCTTAATATATGTAATGTAAATATATATATTTAGAATAAAAATTTATTTTAAATTAATAGGGACTAACTAGTAACCCAGTTAGCCAAGATTTTTATAAAGACCTACATAATATCCAGGCCGAGTATGTCATGTTGATATCTTGTTCGGTTATTGAGATTTTTTATTTTATTTTATTTTTTGATGAAAATTTGTTGAGACCTGGGCATTTAGAGTTTTTGGATTGTTTATTGATATTTTTAACAAGTGTATTGTTTAAAGAGTAAATTTACATTTAGGTCGTGGATAATGATATGTTTTTGAGTTTGGGTGGTGAGTTTGCTTATATTTGAGTTTGGGTCACTTGAAAGTCAATTGTTAAAAAGTTTTGCTGGAGAAAAATGAATTTTAAAATGTATTTTAGTCTTGGTGGGAATGAACCTTAGGACCTAGAAGTCACTAAGGGACACTAGTTCATTTTTCACTATTGTGAATGGAGAACCTTTAGTCCCATATTGGATAGACTGGAGATGAGTCCTCTCTTTATTACCACTAAAATTGTAACTAAGGGAGGGCCCTTAGGGTTTAGAAGATTTTGTGGTTGGAGGAGGACTAAGGCAATGGGCTAGTTAGAACAAACATACTTTTCACACATGTGTGGACCGTGTGGTGCTTCACACCGAAGTACGCACGCTTGCGGTTGCGGCTTGCGGAGCTTGCAGACTTGTGGGTGTGGTTGTGGCTGAGGGACTAAGTGTGTGTTGCGGGCGTGGCTGAGGCTGCGGACCAACCAAGACTTACTTTTTTTGAAATTAAATTTTGTTTTAAATGTGGGGGCGTCTGACCCGGCTAGAATTAAGCTGTTTTAAAGAGAGAATATTTTCTGACCGTTTTATTACCGTTTCAAATTAAATTTCGCACTTAAAATTTTTGATTAAATATAAAATTTATTCTCACTCAATACTGTGCGGATTTCACCCTTCTTTTGGCTATAAAAGAAAAACGGATTTTTCATTTCAACTCACTCCAGAGCAGGCTACTATCCCTAGATTTTTTCCCCTCTTCTCGCTTTGTTTTGCGCAACTGTATGTTTATTTCCCTTCTATTATCTTGCTGTTAAGTTCTTGAGGGTGATTAGTATTATGCTTATATTAATCATAACGGACAGTTCTATTCTAGACACATCTCCTTTGTTGGGGTATAACATCTCTCATTATTGAGGAGTACCCGAGGACTATTGTGTTAAGGAAAATTTGCTGAGCAGGTGGGTCTGTCCTTGTGTGTGCATCAACATCAGAGTGTATATCATTTCAGTGACTTTCTAACATTAACAATTTTCTCTGTTTAGTGTTATTTCCATTGTTGCAGATCCAACAATCTTAACATAATACATATTTATTCTGTTTCAATGGCTAAAAGCGATGTAGACAGACCACAAAAGTTCAATGGCAAAGATTTCAAAAGATGGCAATCCAAGATGTTATTCTTTCTGAGTTTTCACATGCTTGATGAATTAGTTCTGAAATCCTTTGATGAGAGTTTAAATGATGCGGGAAATGAAAGAGAGTTATAAATTTGGAGTAGACAGAACTATATGGACAAAAACCATATTCTAAACTGTTTAGAAGATGCTCTTTATGATTTCTATAACGCTAAAAAAAAACTTTTCTGCGTTTGACTTATGGGCTGCCTTAGAAGCAAAATATGAAGCGGAAACTACTGGTAGTAAGAAGTTTTTAGTTGCCCGGTTCCTGGAATACAAAATGACAAATGACAAATCTGTGGTTGACCAATTTCTTGAACTTCAACGCATTATCAATGAAATTATTGCTGAAGGTATGGTCATAGATGAAACGTCAAGTGTCTGCGGTGATTGAGAAATTACCTTCTTCTTGGTCTGAATACAAACGAAGACTGTGACATGAAACTAGTGAAGTCAGTATGGTTGAATTGGGTAAGAAGATACAAGTGGAATAATTGTTGTGCTCCAAAGACAAGAATGTATCTTCCGCAAGGGACATGTCCAACAAGGCTCATGTGATTGAACACAAGACTGAAAAGGGTGACCGCAACAACAGGAAGCCTGGTCCGCACAAGAAAGGTACTTTTCTGAAACCCAAATATGGCATTGGTAAAATTAAAGGTTCTTGTTATGTTTGTGGAATTCCTTGCCATATGTCAATGCATTGTAGAAAACGTAAGGATTTTAATAACAAGAAAAACAATGCTAATTTGGTTGAAAGCAACAAGAACGAGTTTTCTGGGAAGGTGTCTGAAGTCAATTTGGTAACCAATGTGAGAGACTGGTGGGTAGACTCTGGTGCTACCAAGCATGTCTGTGGAAACAAAGATATGTTCACCTCCTATCAGAAGGTAGGGGAAGGGGAGAAACTCTACATGGGTAACTCGTCCGCAGCACAGGTTGTGGGAAAAGGCAAAGTTGGGCTGAAGCTCACTTCTCGAAAAACTCTCACATTGAATGAAGTTCTTCATGTTCCGGACATCTGCAAAAATCTTGTATCTTGTGGTGTATTAGATGATAAGGGTTTCAAACTAGTTTTTGAATCTAGGAAAGTTATTGTCACTAAGGTTAAGGACTATGTAGGAAAGGGTTATAAGACTGAGGGTTTATATAAACTGAATGTAACCTATGTTGAAATGAATAAAATTGATTCTTCTTATGTTTGTGTGTCATTGAATGTTTGGCATGATAGACTTGGTCATGTAAACTATAATAAATGAATAAACTGGCTAGCATAGGCTGCATACCCAAATTTACTTTGGAAAATGAACATAAATATGAAATATGCGTAGAATCAAAATATGCTAAAAAATCTTATAAGAAAAATATTCAGAGAAATTCTAAACCCTTGGAATTAATTCATTCAGACCTAGTTGACATGAAATCAGTTCAAACTAGAGGTGGTAAAAAATGGTTTGTCACATTTATAGCTGACTGTACGAGGTACTATCACATATATTTACTTAAAGGTAAGGATGATGTCTTAGAAGCCTTTAAGATATATAAACTAGAAGTTGAAAACCAAATGAGTGTTATCATCAAAACTATTAGGTCTGACCGCGGTGGTGAGTATGTAATTCCTATAGGATATTTTTGCATAGAACACGGTATTATACATGAAGTAACCCCTCTTTATTCACCACAATCGAATGGTGTGGCTGAACGGAAAAAACGAACCCTTAAGGAGATGATGAATGTGATGTTAATTAGTTCAGGACTACCTGCAAACTTGTGGGGGGATTCCGTCCTCTCAGCTTGCTATGTCTTGAACAGAATACCCTTTAAAGGATCAGACAAAACTCCATATGAGTTATGGAAAGGTAGACAACCTTCTTATGCATACTTTAAAGTGTGGGGGTGTTTGGCTAAGGTGTCCATTCCTCCACCTAAGAGAACCAAGATAGGACCTAAAACCGTTGACTGTGTCTTCATAGGGTATCCTGATCATACTACTGCATATAGATTTATGGTTGTGAGTTCTGAAATATCTGAAATTGGTATGAATACTATTATGGAATCTAGGGATGATGTGTTCTTTGAAAATGTTTTTCCTTTGAAATCTGAATCTCACATTATTTGTGTTGATCCCCTAGATGTCCCTTCTACTAGTCAGACATTACCTGTAGAGGAAGATGAATTTGAGCCTAGAAGAGGTAAAAGACTTAGAACAGAAAAATCTTTTGGGCCAGACTTCATAACAAGCCTAGATGAGACTGATCCACAGACTTATAGAGAAGACATGACTTCTTATGAAGCTTCATGGTGGAAAGAAGCTACCATTAGTGAAATGGATTCCATTATACAAAATGATACTTGGGAGATTGTAGATTTACCTCTAGGGTGTAAACCCATAGGTTGTAAATGGATCTTCAAAAGAAAACGTAAGGTAGATGGAACTGTGGAAAAATACAAAGCTAGATTAGTAGCTAAAGGCTATAAACAAAAAGAAGATGTAGATTTATTTGATACTTATTCACCTGTTACGAGAATTACTTCCATTAGGATGTTAATTGTTGTTGCTTCCATTCATAACTTAGAGATACATCAAATGGATGTAAAAACAGCTTTTCTAAATGGTGAATTAGATGAAGAAATTTATATGGACCAACCTGAGGGCTTTGTAGTGGAAGGTTGTGAAAACAAAGTTTGTAAACTAAGAAAATCTTTGTATGGTTTGAAACAAGCACCTAAACAGTGGCATGAAAAATTTGATCATGTAATGATTTCTAGTAGTTTTAAAATTAATGAATCTGACAAGTGTGTTTATACTGAACTTGTGAATGATGCCTGTGTGAGTGTATGCTTGTATGTTGATGATATGCTTATACTTGGTACAAACATGGATGTAATTAATTCCACAAAGAACATGCTAAATGAGAACTTTGACATGAAAGACTTAGGCCCCGCTGATGTGATCTTAGGGATGAAGATTAGAAGAAATTCTAATGGATATAGTCTTAGTCAATCTCATTATGTTAAATCTGTGCTTAGAAAATATAACCAGTTTGATTGTAAACCTGCTTGTACTCCTTATGATCCTTGTTGTAGACTCAAAAAGAATAAGGGTAACGGAGTTTCACAACTTGAATATTCACGTGTTATAGGAAGTCTGATGTATTTAATGAACTGTATGAGGCCAGAAATTGCTTATACTGTCAGTAGGTTGAGTAGGTATACATGTAATCCGGGAAAAGAGCATTGTGATGCACTTATTAGACTGTTAAGGTACTTAAAGTACACTTTGAACTTTTGTATAAGTTATGAGAGATACCCTGCGGTCCTAGAAGGATTTTGTGACGCAAACTGGATATCCGACTCAGAGGAGTCTAAGTCTACGAGTGGGTATGTTTTCACTCTATCTTGCGGGTCTGTATCTTGGAAGAGTTCCAAACAGACATGTATAGCTCGATCCACTATGGAATCAGAGTTTATTGCGTTAGATAAAGCAGGAGAGGAAGCCGCTTGGCTAAGATGCTTTTTAGAAGACATTCCTCTTTGGCATAGGTCTGTGCCATCTATATCTATACATTGTGATAGTCAAGCTGCAATAGCTAATGCTAAAAACAACAACTATAATGGGAAGTCTATACACATTCGTAGAAGACACAATTCCCTAAAACAACTAATCTCAACTGGCGTTATTTCTGTTGACTTTGTGAGGTCTAAGGAGAATATCGCGGACCCTTTGACAAAAGGTTTGTCCAAGGAGATAGTTAGTTATGCATCGAGGGGGATGGGGCTTAAGCTCATCAAATAAACTTGCCATGAAGGATACTCAACCTTGCTTACTGGAGATCACAAGATCAAGGTTTCGAATGAGACAACTAATTTGTGGTGGGTTAAAGGAAACACTATCAGAGAATTTCATTCTCTGTTCCTTCCATATGGTGTAGACGTGATAGTGTGACTGCATGTGAGGATGAATTTTTATTAAGTCTTAATGAGTTTTATAGTTTCAATTTAAGATTGAAGTGGGTGTAGCAGTAAACACGCTTGATAGAACTCACCTATCTGAATGAGGAAGTGAGCCGCTTCCTATGAGAATTGAGCTGATTCTCTAGAGTATTCTGAGAAACAGGATACGTCCAGGGCTAAAATGAACACAACGGCACGAACTTAACAGCACCTAGAGAGATATCACGCGTGGAAGTTATTGATGAACTACCCCAAACGATGACAGTTCAAGACATCGCGTTCACTGTCCATCAAGTAGTTCCGGTAAGACCTTATGGACACCTATTGCCTAAGAGGTATTTCTCGCTTTCTGATATTTATCGGGTTTTCATTCATGTGGGGGATTGTTGGAGAAAAATGAACTTTAAAATGTATTTTGGTCTTGGTGGGAATGGACCTTAGGACCTAGAAGTCATTAAAGGACACTAGCTCATTTTTCACTATTGTGAATGAAGAACCTTTAGTCCCACATTGGAGAGACTAGAGATGAGTCCTCTCTTTATCACCACAAAAATTGCAACTAAGGGAGGACCCTTAGGGTTTAGAAGCTTTTGTGGTTGGAGGAGGACTAAGGCAATGGGCTAGTCAGAACAAACATACTTTTCATATATGTGCGGTGCTTCGCACCGAAGCACGCATGCTTGCGGTTGCGGCTTGCGTGCTTCCGGAGCTTGCGGACTTGCGGCTGTGGCTGTGGGTGCGGGTGTGACCGTGGCTAAGGCTGCAGGACTGAGTGTGTGTTGCGGGCGTGGCTGAGGCTTCGGACCAACCAAGACTTACGTTTTTTGAAATTAAATTTTGTTTTAAATGTGGGGGCGTCTGACCCGGCTAGAATTAAGTTGTTTTAAAGAGAGAATATTTTCTGACCGTTTTATTACCGTTTCAAATTAAATTTCGCACTTAAATTTTTGATTAAATATAAAATTTATTCTCACTCAATATTGTGCGGATTTCACTCTTCTTTTGGCTATAAAAGAAAAACGAGTTTTTCATTTCAACTCACTCCAGAGCAGGCTACTATCCCTAGCTCTTTTCCCCTCTTCTCACTTTGTTTTGTGCAACTGTGTGTTTATTTCCCTTCTATTATCTTGATGTTAAGTTCTTGAGGGTGATTAGTATTGTGCTTATACTAATCATAACGGGCAGTTCTATCCTAGACACATCTCCTCTGTTGGGGTATATCATCTCTCATTATTGAGGAGTACCCGAGGACTATTGTGTTAAGGACAATTTGCTGAGCAGGTGGCTCTGTTCTTGTGTGTGCATCAACATCAGAGTGTATATCATTTCAGTGACTTTCTAACGTTAACGATTTTCTCTGTTTAGTGTTATTTCCATTGTTGCAGATCCAACAAGTTTAACCACTTATTAGTGGAACTTTTGATTTTGCTCTCCGTCTTCCTTCCGGCAAGCTATTTTTTGGCAGTGATTCTAGGACCACGGGCGTTAATCAACCAAATTTTTACAGTGATTTTTATGGTAAAGTTTAGATTATTGGTAAAAAAATTTATTTTACCTTATGGGAATGGTACTTTTACAGGTGATGTCCTAGGAACAGTTAGGTACAGAGCTGAGACCAACAAAGACCTGGAAAATTCTAGTTTGGAAACCTTTAAGAATATGGTTGCTGGGGCAATTGCTTGGGGCAAAATATCTCAAAAATTGAAGGATTATGTAGAATCCAATAACCTCCTGATTGAACCGAGAAACTCATTTATCATTGGTTCCACATATTCAGTAGAGGTAATTTCACAAGTTAAGTTAGTTCTGAATGTTGTTCTTCAATAATGGGTGCATTTTAATTATCCAACACATGCTTTTTCTTTTTCACTTGTTAGAACATGCATGTTTGCTTTTGTTCTTTTTTCGTTGTTGTTATGTGCGTATTTGCGGCTACCCAATAGGTTGTAAGTTGTGTTTTGGGCAGGAAGTTGTATTTAACGTGGGCACTTCAATGGTGTTTTTTTAAAATAAAACTATTAATAAAACCATCATAAAATGGTTAATAAAACTCCGTCTTAAGTTGTTTACTTTTATTGGGAAATTTTTTTAATTTTTCAGTTAAATAAATTAACACATTTTTCCTTATATCTAGGGGGTATTTGGTAACCATTATTATAATGGATTATGAGCCCATAATAAATTATCCAGTCCATAATCCATTATATAGGTGTTTGTAAAATTTATAATAACTGATTATTTTAATCATAATTGAAAAAACTCATTATTTTCATAAGTAAAAAAAAATTGTTTATAAAAATTATCATAATCAATTATTTTTTTTAACAAAAATAAATTAGATTTTTTTCCTTATTTTTTCTAAACTATCAAGAGAGAGACAAAAAAACAATAATAGACTAAAAAAAAAGTTCTTAGATCATCATTCTTTCCTCTCCTCTTCAAGAGCATTTTTCTAAGATAATCAGTTATTCCAAAAATATGTTTGTTAAAATTTATTAAAAAATGATTAATAGCATAATCATTTTTCAATTTATGATTATCTATAATCATAAATGATAATCATAATTTTTACCAAACACCCCCTAGTGTTAATGATTTTGACTCACATTATGATTCGTAGCTACCAAATTTTGCATTTGATGACTTTTTTTTTGTCTCCACCACCATGATACAAAGGATTTTCAAATTCCTTAATTAGGCACACCACAACAAATTCTACTAATTCCTTTCTTAAACTCCTCCTCTCATCATTTATTCAATCAAAAGGAAAAATTTAACGAAATTTAAAAAACTCATATAATAATTACTTCGTATATTTGTGTTTTATCATTTTTATTTCATATTCCTTGTATTTTGAATAAATTACCTACTTGTGTAAAGACTCCTACAAATGCCATGATATATATATATATTTTTAAAGTGTGTCTTTATAAAAGCTTCACCCGTTATAGTTGAGAGACTAAAAAAACAAAAACGAATAAAATGTATAGAAAATCATCATTATCAACAACAAATTCTTCAAATTCAAAGAAATCAAAAGGAAAAGTACTAACCAGTATTATAACCACTAATTCGTTATTTTTATAAACCTCAGTTTAAAATTATTACCGAAATTTGTTGGACATTTGATTTTCAATTCTTGCATACGAGAAGAAAAAAAAAAGTTAGAGAAGAAAATAGATAAAGTCATATCAAAACTGAAGGGTCATAACAATAACAGTGCAAGCAGAGATAAGGAGGTGGATATCGAAGACGAACCCACAAAACTAAGGAGGTGGATATCGAAGACGAACCCACCAAAGCTAAGAAACTGATGGACGAGATCGTTGACCTCCATATAAGACAATTGTTTTATGGATATATAAATATTTACCTCATAATTTTAACTTTTTGAGCCAATCTTGTTACTTGCGCGAGTTATTTCTTTTATTTTTCGTGTGCACAAAAATGATAACAACAACTTTAAAAGATTATTCTCTGAACAAGTATCTGGAAGATTGGAATATAAATCATATAAGATATGTACATGCACAACATGCAAATTGCTCATTTGACGGTGCTTGTGGAACTTTTTTCACAAGTAAAATTAGTCTTTTGAATTCACACCTTAATTGTCATTGTAAACCATCAGAGCAAATAAAAGTTGTGTGGAAAAAAAAGAAGATAAAAAAATAGACACTCCTAATCCAAAATTTTCTTCTTTTTAGGGTCTTTATTTTCATCGGAATAGAATAGTTGTAGGATTTTAAATTCAAAAATGATAAGTGGCACACATTTTTTCGTGCAAGTAAGCCTATCCACCATTCACGACAAACACTTTTACCCCAAATGAGTATTGAATAATTATTATGTATTGCCTCCTACTAAAATTAAGCTGAGTATTACATAATTTACCATGTTTTATGAGGATATGAAGAATCATGGTCAATGATTGCAAATATTGTTCTCTCTTCCAGTATAAACATGATCAAGTAAAGGGCACATTATTTGATATTCTAGAGAAGGCAAGATATTTAACAAAGAAGGAGGCGTTAATCTTTTTTTTTTTATCGATAAAAAAGATTTGGTCAAAATAAGAGGATACAAATACTTGTACCACCCAAATAAAAAGAAAAAAATACAAAACAAGTAATGATGATAACAACCTACTATAAAACTTAAGGAGGATCAAAAAAGGTACTTGGCCATTGACCATTACATCAACAAAAGATAAAATTTCAGAGTCCCTAAATGCTAAGCACCAAAAGAACATATGATATCGAGCTTTTTTGATGACAACATTTTTGGAATTTTCATTCTCATTGGAAACTCTATGATTTCTCTCTTTCTATATGTGCTCCATAAGATCACAGCTAGTTCGTTTGCTGAAGATACATAGAGATTGTCTTTTTATTTATTTATTTTTCCTTTTTATTTTTTAGTATTTATTTTTTTAGTTCTTTAAAAAGACTTGCTTAATCTTAATAAAATAAAATTAAATAAATGACAGTGATGAGATCAAACATATCATATGAAAGTTAGGATTGTTATGTAAATATAGATGTATTAATAAGTTTTTTTTTAGAAATACATTAACAAGATTAAAAGATTGTTATGTTATACTTTAATGTACATGATTCACATAAATATATATTTGTAACAAAATTTTATTTCTAACTAATAGGAGTAACCCAGTTAGCAGCTTGATTCTCATAAAGACCTATATAACATCCAGGTCAAGTATGTCATGTTGATATCTTCATTTGTTGAGATTTTTTTTTTTTTTTTGATGAAAGCTTGTTGAGAATATCCAATCAAGGATGTTATAATGGTATTTTTTTTCGCTTGTTGAGACTTTTTTTTTTTAATAAAAGCTCGTTGAGACTTGAGCATCTGAAGTTTTTGGATATTTTATTTGTATTTATAGCAAATGTATTGTTTAAAAAAACAAATTTGCACTCAGATCGTGGATTACGGTATGTTTTGAGTTTGGTTGTGAGTTTGTTTATCTTTGAGTTTGGATCGCTTGACCGTTAATTGACCAGTCAACTGTTAAAAAGTTGACCACTTATTAACAAAAATGCCACTCTGTCATAAAATGGTTAACATTTTTTTTGTTTTCTTTGGGTAAATTATTTGATTTTCAGTTAAATAAATTGTCACATTTTCCTTATATCTTAACTAATATTGTGTTAATAATTTTGACTAACAATATGATTCTTTGCTACCAAAATTTTACATTTGCCAATCTTCTCCTGTCCACATCACATCACCAAAATATAAAGGGTTTTCAGATTCATTAAACAACTACAACACAACAAATTCCACTAATTCCATTCTTAAACTTCCTTTTTAAACCCTTTATCATCATCGTCATCATTTGTTCAATCAAAAGGAAAACTTAATGAAATTGAAAAAAATCATTTAATAATTACTTCTTATATTCATGTTTTATCATTCTTATTTAATATTTCTTATATTTTGAATGAATTACTTATTTGTGTACACTCTTATAAACGTTGTATTGTGTCGGATACAATTTCTTACTATTAAGAGTAAGAGGTTATCTAATACATAATTGTGTTTATTTGTTGATAATATCTTGAATGAAAATGGAAAGGTTGATTTTTAGGCCAACAAATACGCTTATAAGTTGTTTGATAAAATGCTTGAATGGGTTTTAAGAAAAAAAAATTTTGATAATTTGGATTGTCCAGAGAAGAACAGTTTTTTGGGGGCTTCAATATATTAGTTTTAGTTAGACTTTAGTTCTACAGTGAGTTGGATATTTGGATTGCATATGAAATCAAGATGAAAGTTTAATAACAGAAGTTGAAAAACTATATGAAACAGAAATAACACAAAAAGAAAAAAAGGTTGAATTAAGCAAATGTCTCCATTGATTTTGAAGATAGCCAGAATTTAGTCTCATTGAAAACTAAGATTATTAAAGTTTGAAACTGCTATAAAAACTTTCCGTTTAGATTTAAAGAAGATTACAAATAAGAAAAAAATCTCATCGTATTTTTTGGTCTGATTATAACTTGGAGGTTAATGATGAAATTGTTTCGATTTAGATATCGAATCATTTAGGGAAGAAGGTAGTGGTGGGAAAGAGTTTTTACAAAAAAAATAAAATTATCGCTCTAGTCCGTTGGCGTGACCTTGTTAGTGTTCCATAGACGGAATGGCATGTTTATTAATAAGTGGTCAAACTTTTTAACAATTGACTGGTCAATTACCAGTTGAACGACCCTAACACAAAGATGGACAAATTCACGACCCCAACTTAAAACATACTATAATTTACGAACCAAATACAAATTTGTTCGTATTCAAATCTACACTTATTACGTAACATGAACAATAGTTGCAATATAAACTTTAAGAGCAAGGGTTATGGGTAAAGTGTTCTCTTTCAAAGTGAAGGAGTTCCACCAAAAAAGAGCTAATTAGACTCTACTATGGGTAGAGAGAAGTGAGTCTTTCCCTTAAAAATGATCACCCACTCCTTCAATCGAAGGAGTGCTCGGTAACCTTCACTGGACAGGTGATCTTCAGCCGTCTGGGACAAACGGGTGATCTTTCCCTGTCCAAAGAATCTCAGACGGCTGAAGTTCAACCGTTTAGGTGTTATTTACTTCCAAACGGCTGATATTTAGCCAGGTGAAGTTCGGCCGTTTGGAGGAAATTTTTAAATAAAAATTCTCTATTCTTCTACTCAATTCATACCCAATTTTTTTTCATTCATACGCCTCTACAACCGTGTCTACTTCCAAAACAAGAAAAACAGAAAGATACAAGTTAATTTACTACGGAGGAAGACGTAGCACAATGTGAAGCACATATCGCAATTACGGGTGATGATAGTATATGCGTTGGTCAAGCAAGAAACCGTTACTGGAATAGAATTGTTCCATTATTTTCAACCAAAACAAATGGAAATCCAAACGAAAGAGAGAAAGATAGTTTAGAAAATCAAATTTGTGCTATCAAAAAAGATATTAGACTATTTATCAATATTCTCGGAAAATTATATCAAGGGAGAAGTGGTTGGGCGCCCGAAGAATTGGTGAGTTGTTTTGTTTGTATGTTTCACTTATGTTGGTTAGTTATTGACTTTGCACTAATTACAATCGTTTTCATTGTAGTTGATTCATGGTCGAATTGAGTACTTGAAGGTTTTTAAGAAACACTTTGGTTTTGATGAGTGTTATAAGTTATACAAACATGAACCCGATTCTGATTATAAAACATATATCAATGCTCTGCCTCCCCCACCTCCCGTACAATCAGTATTCCAAGATGACATCGATGCAACTCAAAATGTGGATACCGATGCCGAAGTTATAACTAAGAAGCAAAGAGGACCCGGAAAGAAATACCTCAAAGCTCAAAAATAAACAAAGTATCTCGGAAGAACTTCAAGCGATTCGGTTGAAACCATATTTAGTGAAAGCAATGAAAAGCTCTGAACCTCTCTCAAAGAACAAGAAGAAGCTCATTCGCAACAATCATAAAAGGAGAATGAAAGACGTAGGAACGTGAAGAAAACTTGATGATGGCCGATATGTGTAAGTTAACTCTGGAAGGTCGTCTATGGATTCAACAAAAACAATGGAAGATACTTGAAAAAAATTCGGTTCAACAAAGTAGAGATTAATTTGTCGGGGTTGGTTATTGTTTTTAAATTTCTAATTTTGGTTTCGTATTTCTAGATTTTTAATTTTTGCACTGTTTTCGCTCTTAAATGTCTCTAAAATTCATAATATATTGGAATTCAACAAACTTTATAAATATGGAAACTAGAGGAACACACATTTAAATGAAAAAATAAATAAATAAAAGTTTCGATATCGTCTGCTATTCCAAACTGGACAGTCAAAACAGGATAATGCATGAACATAATGCATTCGCCAGGATTTTTCAATTTTTGCATTGTTTTCACTCTAAAATGTCTCTAAAATTCATACTATGTTGGAATTAAACAAACTTTATCAATATGAAAACTAGAGAAATACACCTTTAAATGAAAAAAAAAATCAAAGTTTCGATATCGTTTGTTATTCCAAACTGAACAGTCAAAACAGAACAATGCAGGAATAAAATGCATTCGCCAGGATTTTTTAATTTCTGCATTGTTTTTATTCTAAAATGTCTCTAAAATTCATAACATATCGGAACTGAACAAACTTTATCAATCTGAAAACTAGAAAAACACATTTTTATATAAAATAATAATAATTAAAGTTTCGATATCATTTGCTATTCCAAACTGGACAGTTAAAACACACAAAAAAACATCGCCAATTTTTACCTTTCCGCTCCATATTGGTCTTCTATTGTACTGGTTGGTTAGGCGCCACGTTTGCATCGAATGCTCCCACACATGATTTATTAGACATTTAAGGAGATGGTCATACATTGGTTCATTTCTTAATTCATGATAGCTTACTCCTGGTCGTGGTGTAGTATCACGAAAAACTCTATAATCGTCATCTCTAAGTGTTTTCCATGCACCATCTCGTCGCTCGTCTTGGATAATCATGTTATGCAAGATTACACATGCCAACATTATATATTTCAAGTCTTCTTCATCCGAATATTTTACCGGACCTCTCACAATATTTTATTTTGCTTGTAGAACGCCAAATGCGCGCTCAACATCTTTTCGAGCCCCTTCTTGCATCTTGGTAAAACATTTTTGCGCCATGGTAACCTATAGCCTTTTCCATCAATATATAAAAAAAAGATACCTTGCTTGTGACAAGAACAAACTATGATTTAGGATCACTTGATTGACATGCTCAAGATAGTTAATATCGTGTATCGGTATCGGCCGAGTCCAATACATTTATACAAAAAATTATATCGGTTTTAATGGCGATACATTATTAAAATAGAATTTTAATAATAATAATAAATAAATCTTAATCTTCTAAAATAAAATAAAAGATAGTTTATTAGAGGGCGATATATTATTAAAATAGAATTTTAATAATAATAATAATAAATAAATCTTAATCTTCTAAAATAAAATAAAAGATAGTTTATTAGAAGCTTGTCGTAAAACGTTTAGTTTTGGATTTTTCTTTTTATATAAATTTCGTAAACTGAAAAATAACACTCACAAAACATTTATGCCTTCCAGTAAACAGTACTAGGGAAGCACTAGTGTCTCTAGAATTACAGTAAAATTCATAAAACCATGCTACAACAGAACTGCCGCATACTAAAAGTCTGAAAACCATATAAAAGGAAAAGACAAGAAGAAAGAGTAAGGATTAAGGAATTAACAGCAGAAAAAAGTCCATACAATGGTCCACCAAGCCCATCTCACTACTCTCTTGAGCCCACAAACAATCCAGGTCCAACTAATTTGCCCAAGGAAACTGACGGCAAGCTACTTGAAAACCTTCTTCAACTTTCACGGCCAAATTCATTGGGGGCCTTCAATCAAACACTTCGCGTGCATTCTGGTTGGTGATGATGGCTGAATTTTGTTGGTGATTCAGGTATCAAATACTCCTTCCCTGCGATCATTCAATACGAACCCATTCATTCAAACAAGATTCAATCTTAACCCCATTCTGTCCGTCATCATCTCTAACTTCTCAATTGTTTTCCGTCCATAACCCATCTTTGAATTCAGTTTTCTCATATTCTCTCGCAGCAGCAGACCCCATTCTGTTTACTGAGTTGTCGTTGTAACTCGAATCCACCACAACTCTCTCCCTCGCTCAAGCATTCCCTGCCAACTAACGACATCAATTCATCTTCAGTCGAGACCCATTCTACTCACGGAATCAGTTCATCTCATTTATTCCAATGGCAGCAGTCTTCTTCCTCTTTTCTTAATTTCTCTCGGAAAATCGTCCTTTCTTTCTCGGTACAATTCTTGTTCTTTGCTAAATCACGACTATACCATTCAATCTTTGCCAATTCAGAAACAAACCCATCTTCTCTGTTTCCTTTTATCTTAGATCGTCCACAATGGGACGAGCAAAACACGGACTAAAGAGGATAAATATGGTCTTTAGTCCGAAAAACTGAAGCGCAGCGGGACAAGTAAAAGTAGTGGATAGTCCGGATTTTTCACTGTAGCTGACCAAATGTAGTCTTTTTTCTGGACTAAACTTGGTTTAGTCGAGCGGTGGCGTAAGCGTCCGCCTGATGGTAAGTGGCTATGTAGGGAACCACCTTGATGCCAGGCGTTACACTAGCATAACGCTTGAAAACACGGATGATAACCTAAGACTGCGCCTGATCAAGCGTTAACCTAGGATTACGCTTGATGGAACGAGCGTCTAGGATCACGCCCACATTGGAACGTAGAGCTAGAATACCGCCCCATTGGAGCGTAGCCCTAGAATACTGCCCATCTAAACGGTGTCTAGGCGGCATCCTACACGTCCGCCTACCATTTTAATCTTATGAGCGAGTGGCTAGAAGTCCGCCACTAGCTTGGGTTAGTTTGTTGAATCACTAAGCATTACTTATAAAACTAATAGATCACTAAGCATTACTTACAAAAGTAAATTAAGTAAACTAACCCAAGCGGACTCCTAGCATAGTTCATACATTCCATTAGCTTGGGTTCGTTTGTTGAATCAGTAACTAATGTATGACTAAGTAATGGAGCGGCATTGTAGGAGTCCGTTTGGATTTTTTAGGCGGGACGCTAGGGTACCGCCCGTGTTGATGTTTGCACATGCTACTCTCGCACAAGACATACTCGATCAGGCGTGATGCTGGCACACCGCCCCAGCAGGCGATTGTCTAGTGCTCCGCCCGCATCTTAGGCGTGGTCCTAGGAGACCGTCCAACATCAGGCGTTATCTTCCGTTCCCGCCCCACATCAAACGTTACGTTAGGAGTCTTCGCCTCGCTCAAGCGTTATGCTAGGATTACGCCCGTCTCAACAAGCGATACACTAGGACACCGCCCAACACCAGGCGTTACATTAGAGCACCGCCCGACCATTTACCGATGTTCTTGGGTGGGACCAAAGACTAAAATTTTTGGTCTTTGGTCTTTTGGGATACTCGTCCCACTATGGACGCCCTTACAAGAGCACAGTCTTCAATAGTTCTCTTCTATAAATTACGAAAGTATCCTTAACCGATATTATCAATGTATAAGTAAGAACGATATATCGTTTTGTACTGGCTGATACAACCATTTTTATCGTTCCAATTTTATATCGTCGATATTTTTCAGTATCGTATAGGTATATTCCAATATCCGATAAGAACCGATAATATCGGTAGTTACAGCCGATGTTAACTAGCTTGGGCATGCTTACTATCCTGTCATGGTTATCATGTTGTTCCTTCTAATATTGATCTAAGATCCACCTGTTTACGAGCGTTGCAAAAGGAGAACTTATCCAAATCTTCTTGAGCTTTAGCTAATCTATCTTTGTTAAATACCTTCATTTTGGGTCATACATCACGCCAAACCGATGGATTATTTAGGATTTTGGGGTAAAGAGTATGGAAGTAGTAGTAAAATCGATATTATATTAAAAATAAAAATAAAAAATCATAAATACAATTACACAAAATAAATATAGGAGTTATATCAAAAAATAAAAATATTGAAGTTTGTAGTAATGCATACCTCGAAAACGTTCTACATGCCGTTAAATGATTTTTTCCTCCCACTACTAACATCGCTTAAGGCTTTATAAAGAATAGCCAATATGGGACTTCCCCAATCAAACGGCGTTTAATCTTCCAAATCTTCAAATGACTCCAATCATCTAACCTTTGCAATGGATGCACCAATTGAAAAAAATACTTGACCAATCATCCATAAAAGAAAAACTCGAGTAATCTCATCCGAATAGCGTAACATATCCATATGAGGTACATCTTTGAATAAGGATAACAAATCATACATGATACCACATGGAAAACCACCACCACTCTTTACATATTTCACCACGTCAAAACCTTCCGTCTCATTTTCGGCTTCCATTGGAATATTATCTATGGGCACTAGTTTTTCATCCATACCCATAATCTTTGCATTTAACCAAGCATTAATATATGAAATCAATCTAGGAAAGAAATCCGTAAGATAATTCCTACATTGTTATTTATCTTCGGCATCGCCCCACTCCCAACGATTTAGATCCTTTCCTTTACCAACTACTATTCCAGTTAACCAAGTGAAATTTCCAGGAGTGAACCCTATCTTAAATGTAGGAAAATGAAATGTATTGGTAGATTCCCAAAACCGCTCTATAATTTCATCAGTGAGTTTTTGGTCCCCTTTTCTATATTTGAAAAAACCGTCTCAATCCACATTTTTTTAAATAAATCTTACAATTTTTATTTCTACTCACAATATCATAAAGTGCCTTCATGTGAACAATGCCACCCCTATATCGGATTTTAGGTTCGGTTTACACACATGCATTGTTTCACCTTCCATTGAAGACACTTGATAATATAATCCTTCCATTGAGAACACTCGAAAATTTAATCCTATAACAAATATTGTAGAATTACTCATTCATATAATTAAATATCACAAATAAATATTCCAAAAAAATTACTCATTCGTTCATTCATTCAACTCAAAAGACAATAACATTCAATCCTGCAAACTATTTTATTCCTAATCAACCACAATCATTCATACAAAACAATTTTATCCCAAATAATTCATAAAAGAACAACAAATTAAGAGTTAGATCATACCTTAACCGAATTTTGACGATCAATTGAAAAGAAACCTACGAAATTTGGGAGTAAAAAAATTTAGGGCAACTTTAATAAAACTCAAAATTAGAGGATTCAAATCTTATGAAATCACTCTATTTTAGGTGCAATAGACTCACCTTTGGATGCTTGATATTGGGTTTGTGTTAATTTGATAATGGATTTGATGAAAATTGTGATTTTTTTCATATTTTTTTGGTAGAAGTAGAGTGAAGTAGAAGAGAAAGGGAACGGAGGGTACATGAGAACTCGTTCTGAAATATAGAAGAAATCCAGAAGGGGGAACTTCTCCCCTCTGGAATTTTTTAAAAAAATAAATATTAGTTGGACGGGTGAAGTTCACCCGTCCAGGATTGTTTATTTGCTAGACGGGGAAACTTCACCCGTTTAGCTTATTTAACACACTTCCCCATAATGTGAAACTCACTCCTTCGTCTTGTCACTCCTTCATTTTAAAAGGGAAAGAGTGTTAAGACACTCTATCCAATAACCCTTGCTCTAAGATTGCTTTAGATTGTTTTGACTATTACCAATACTCTTATTCTTTGGTGCTAAAGTGATGTTGCTTTTAATAGACATTGTACATCACAAGTTGTGTTTAATTGAGAAAAAATCATTGCGGGGTAATATAAGATATACAATGTAATTGAAATTGAAATTGTTTTGATCATTTTATCCTCCTTGTACATATCTTTTTCTTTTGATATAACCTTTTTTTTCTTAAAAAAAACAAAAACTACGAGGATGCTTGACTTATTTCTCAGATAACTTAATTTAATTGGAATTTGGAAAAATTAGAATTTTATATCCCGATGGAAACATCATTAACTAGATTTGAAAATTTGAATTAAGCAATCTATTATATTCACAATTTAAATCAATGCATTTGTTGTAGCAAAATGTACTACAACATCCCTCGAGATATGTGCTTGATCGATGATGAGACTACAATTCTGATAGCTCCTTGATGATTTCAGCACTCCAATAACTCTAAGGCTTCAATAGTTGTAGCCAAACGAAGGCGGGGGTTACCTGCAAGGACACTCCAATTGCTCAAGTGAGTAAGAGCTCTATGCATGTTTTATGAGGAAATTTTTTCTTAGAAAACTTATACGTTTCCAGTTGAAATTCCACCAATATTTATAGGTTCTAATAGATACGTATCAAGCCTTAGAAATCTTCTAGATTCATTTTGACCATATACCTAGACCAGGTATTCTCCGGGTTCATCGTTATTGAATATAATTCACTGGGCCGAACGGTTGAGCCCTCTTCTCATACAACAAACTCCATGGTACAAACATCATTTTTTAAATTAGGATTAATGGTTAGTCCTATTTTTATTGGGCTTTAGACAGTCTAGTCATGTCCCATAAATCCTTTTACAATCTAGTCATTTTTTGTAAAAATATATACGTTTTGGTCCTTTTTCTTATGGGGTCAGTCCGATCCAAAGAAATTCAAATTTTCTTATTTCCATAAGTATCATTTATCATTCCATATATAGTGATTTGTTTCATTAAAATCTATCATTTGATTTTTGAAGAGAGAGAAAATAAATACTACTATTATAGGGAGAGAAACTAGAGCTAGGATTTATTTTGTTTCTTCTTCTTCTTCTTCTCGTGGAGGGAAAAACGGATCCGAGATTTCTTCATCATCTTCTCCTTCCACGTTTTAATTTCATAGTTTTTTCATCTTCATCTTTGATTTGAGAAGATAAATATGAGGTTTGATTGTTGTTGTAGGCGTTTTTTTTTCATCTTCTTCTTCCTTTGGAAAGAAAAAATAAATCAAAAATTTCTTCTTCATCTTCAATAAAAAGGTTAGTTAAAATTTTGATTTAGCGTTATTTTCATGGATTTCTTCTCTCTTTCTCTTCTTTTTTCATTTTAATTTTATTTGGGTTGATTTTTAGATTTTATTTTTATTTTTTTCTGTGTCTATATACATGATTGAGAACTACTTTATATCTTTTTTTTGTGTGTTTTCAGGTGCACTTTATTGTACACTGTATTTTTGTTCATGGTGATGAATTGAGAGGGAAAATTATTATCTTCATTTGATATAGCATATGTACTTTACTGTACAACTATATACATTGTAGGTGCGTACACAGTTTTACACCTTTGTAATATATCAAAGATATATGGACTTCTTTTGTGGGCATGAATGTTCTTTTTGCTAGATTTGTTGTAGGTGTGTACATAGTTGTACACCAGTATGCTATTTCATAAATATATGGATTGTTTGTGGGCATGTATGTTCGATTTGTTGGATTGTTGTATGTGTGTACATAGTTGTACACCTCAGTGATATGTCATGGATATATGGTTTATTTTGTATGAGCATGGATGTTCGATTGTTAGATTTCTATAGGTGTGTACATAGTTGTACACTTTTGTGATATCTCAAGAATATATGGACTGCTTTGTTGGTATGAGTATGATTTATATTGGATTTTCGACCTGATTCGAATGTTACATATGTTCTCCAATGGTTGTAATAGACTCAATCTTAAATTTATGGATTCCTAAGCTCAAAATGGTAGAGCACCCAAGCCTATCACAAGATTTACAGAGGTTGATGGTTCAAATCCATCTGAGTTTACATGTCATATATATACAATATGGGTAAGTGTGTATATATTGGTGCACCAGTGTAATTCTCATACAATTTTTTTTTGTAGGTGAATATGGTTAATTTTGTTCTATGTTTTATAGGGGGTGTACATATTGGTGCACTAGTGTATTTTCCATGAAAAATAGGTTTGCATGTGGGTATGAATAATCGATTTAATACATGTTTTGTAGGTGTGTACATATTGGTGCACCTGTGTAATTCCCATGAAAAAGTAGGTTTGTGTATGGTTATGAATGGTCGGTTTTATGCATCTTTTGTAGGGGTGTACATATTGGTGTACCAGTGTAATTTCCTTAAAAAAGTAGGTTTGAGTGAGTATGAATGATCGATTTTATGCATGTTTTCTAGGGGTGTACATATCGGTACAACGGTGTAATTTCCATGGAAAAGTAGGTGTGAGTATGAACGGTCAATTTCATGCATGTTTTGCAGGGATGTACAAAGTAGTGCACATGTGAAAAAATGACTGCATAAGCTTATGAAAATTTTGTGCATATATACTTTTTTGTACACATCAGATAACGTGAAAGCGAAAACTAAAATTTTCTAAAAATAAAAATTTTATAGTCATGAGGGTACTCTTTTTGTAGATTTCGGAAATAGCTTTCCGAATATATAAATTTTACAAATATTTGGACTAAATTGTAATTCATAAGGGTTATTTGTGTACTTTCTGTATTTTAAACAAATAAAAGACTAATTTTTACCTAGTTAAATGGGTCAAGATTAACTACATTTTAATCCCATTTTAGATTAAACCGTTTTCTTTTCACTAATTTCCCCCGGTGGACCTAGAACTGCATATTGGCACAACCCTATTCCGTTTCTGGTTGCATACCCACAGTCCACACCTACCGGGAGGATATTTTTGTAATTTATATAAGCATAATAATAATATGATTGGATGACTACTTGAAGGATCAACTACTGTTGCGGAGTGGCAATTCGTTATTAATCGGAAGTAGAGGGCTAACTTTAAATCCAGAACAGCCTTCTAATAAATATAGAAGTTAAACCGGTTTGGAGAATATACTAGAAGTCTATTTTGATTTTTCTGAAGGAGAGGAAAACAAAATGGCGGAACAAGGAAAACATATTCCTGTTTAACTCACAAAACCTTTCAGAATCCCACTAAAACTCGTACAAACCTTCTCTTTTTTTTTTTTTTTTTTATATATAAAGAAATCCAGGGTTCCAGAAAAGCCTTAAACTCCAAAAAAGCTTTCATACTGTTGAAGAATTTTGAAGACATTTTTTTCCAGAATTTTCTGTTTTGGTTTAGTTATAAGGTTAGTAATTACTGATTAATGCCATCAAATCTAGAAAAATAACCATTTTTTTAGAAATAAATAAATAATAGGAATTATTGCATTTGGAATTTTATAAGGAATTATAATAATGAATTTTGGTGATTCATAGTGTGTGTTGTATTTCCTTCTTTGTTAAGCAATTTGAGTCTAGTTTCTTAATCAGACGTTTTTTTCTTTCATAATTGAGTTCTTTTTGTAGGTAGGATTTGTGGCTGTCATTATCTAGCCAATTTTAAGTGTATATTATTGGAAAATCTAATAAGTTTTGGTTTTAAATCTCTCTCAGATTGCTGGATTTTGGTGAAACTTTTTATTTTGGAGGAAAGTTTGGGTTTTTGTGAGAGTATTGGATTCTATTTGTCAGAATTACAGTGAGTTTTGTCAGATTGTATCAGTTTTGATTGACTACTTCCAAAAAGTTCCAATTTTTTGGGGGTTTTGGTTAATCAATTATGGATAGGATTTTATTAGCTGTAATGGAGGAAACTCAAGCACAAGGACAATCAATATTCACAACGATGAAGTTTGCAGTTTTACCAATTGCTAAAGTTTTCGCAATGTGCTTCTTGGGTTTTCTAATGGCTTCTAAATATGTGAATATCTTACCTGCAAGTGGAAGAAAACTTCTTAACGGGGTAAGCAAACTACGTTGAAATTGAATCTGATATATTATTGCGAATAATTAGTTCGATTTTGAAATTTCAATCTAATTTTGTTGTTCTGAATTGTTATATACAGTTGGTCTTTACACTTCTACTTCCATGTTTGATTTTCTCTCAGCTTGGAAGAGCTGTAACTTTGCAGAAAATGCTCGAGTGGTAAGAATTAGGTTTTTTATATTTTTATTATTGTTGTTGGATTGTTGATTTAGTTATAATTTGCTGTAAATTGACTTTTTTTTTAACTGCGAATTTTGGATTATGTAGTTCTGTTAATTTAAGTAGCAGTGAAAATGGGTTTTGACTTCCGATCTTCAATTGTAATTTTGAATTGTAGTTTAGACTAGTAGCTTTATCCTTTTGTTGACATACTAGAGTTTCCTAGTTCATCCAATAGGCGTAAGGTGTGACATTGATATGATAAAATTCTAGTAAATCCCTTTTTGATAAACTTCAGTCTGCTTTAGACCTTTAGTTAAGCATCGATACTTCTTTAAAGTTTTACGAGAACTAGGAAAATAGTAATTATTTAGGAGACTTCAGTATTTTCTATTTCACCAAGTACAGTATTTTTTTATCTAACCTCTTTGTATGAAACATTGAACAAATAATTCAATTGTTTGGGGTGGAACAAAATATCAGATGATTGTTTTTTGGTATGATGTTCAATCTGCAAAGGCTTGTCACTGATATTTATTCTATTCCAATTTCAGGTGGTTTATTCCTTTCAACGTTATTCTGGCTACCATTTCAGGTTCTTTAATTGGCCTGGTTGTTGCGTCTATTGTTCGGCCACCCTATCCATTCTTCAAGTTCACTATTATACAGATTGGAGTCGGTACGTTAGTCTAGAGATTAGGCCACATTTTTCTATTTTTTGTTTGATTTTAAAAATAATTTTTTGTGTTTCTCCAGTACTCTTCTTTGCCAAGATTTTCTAGTGCTTCTACTTTTATGTCATGTAACCTTTTTACCCATCTTATTGGTCACAAGCTGTACTCGCAGATATGTACTTTAAATTTTCTCTGATATTGATGGTATCCTTTCATTCAACAAAGTGTTATGTTATGTCTCAACTGAAATTTTGTGTTTCTGCGACCAGAGTATTACACGTTTAGCTTTATTAATATAGGAAGTGCCCTCTATTTTTTGTAAACTTTCCCAGTCAATTGTGACAAGCGTATACAATTCTGGTTCAAATTAGTTCAAGAAAAGGAGTGATACAATTTACATTTTCTACTACATTTTCTTTCTTCTTTATGGTATTTGCAAATGTTCACATCGACCATTTTAACTACTTCTGATTTGTTAGACTAACACTTAGTGAACTTGTGAATACAGGTAACATTGGGAATGTGCCACTTGTTTTGATTGCTGCTTTGTGCCGAGACAAGTCCAACCCTTTTGGTGATTCTAATATGTGTAGCCAAAATGGGAATGCCTATATCGCTTTTGGCCAATGGGTAGGTTTTTCGATCGATTTTATGTTATTACAACAACTTGCACATTCTTGATGCATTTGCAATTTGGTTTGACTACTTCAGCTTTTTGCGCAATAGGCGCGTCTTTCATACTTTGTTACATAGGGATTTTCTAATTACCGAAGCTTGATTTTTACGCTGTTAAAATAATCTGTCTTCAGGTTGGTGCCATTGTCCTATACACATATGTATTTCAGATGCTTGCACCTCCTCCAGAAGGTACATTTGACATTGACGCTACAGTTCTTCCAATCAAGAGTCATGCAGATGCAGAAAATGGCACCCCTGAGCGACAACCTTTGCTACCTCCAGAGGAACCTGAAGAACCAAAAGCAGAATCAAATGACACAAAGCATGGAAAAGTAGGAAATCTTCTTTACTTTTTTTCTCCTCATGGTTTAGTTTGGTAGAAAGAATTTGTTCCCATATGGTAAATGAGCATTGTTGAAGGTTCGCTGCGGTTGGAAGACCTATATTCTTATCATTCATGGTTATAGTAATAATTGCGGCAACTATATTCTTATTTTTTTCTCCTCATGAGTGAACAAGTTTTGGATTCCACATGCAACATGTATATCGACTTATTAACTTATCTACAGTTGGTGCTGATTTAGCCTATGCTTCTTGCAGATGAGAAGCTGTTGGGCTTATGTGTATGATAAGTTAAAGCTCAAACAAATCCTTCAGCCTCCTATCATTGCTTCTGTAAGTTTAACCAAAGATATGATCCCGTTATTTTAGTAAGTTCGGTTTAGCAAAAATCTTGCTTTCTTATGGTTGACGGTTGACACGTTTCGTCGTATAAAAGAGTTAATGGTTAGATCTTGGGCATATGGATACTCCTAGCTATTTGAACTAAGTCAGTGGTCATGATCTGATGCAGATATTGGCCATGTTCCTTGGTTCAGTACCATTTTTGAAGAAATTGGTCTTCACAGATGATGCTCCTTTTTTCTTCTTCACTGATAGCTGCATTATTCTTGGGTAAGTTCAACAATTTATATATTTTTTCATCAGATTAGTCTACAATGATTGTATTCTCAGTTAGTGATTTCTTGGTATGTGATAATAGTAGTGTATGCTATCTTCTAGAAACAACTATTTACTAGAGAACCAAACGGGTTTATACATTTTCTAGGCAATTTTATAAAATTCAACATGGAATCTATATGTATATTTAGTTGCTATTTACATTATAAGCTTTCAATTTGCTGTTTAATAATCTGTTTATATAATCAGGGAGGCCATGATTCCATGTATTTTACTGGCTTTGGGAGGCAATCTTGTTGATGGTAGGATATTTTACCTCTTTTTTGTATTTATTCAGTAAACATTTGTATGATCAAATGATAAATTAAAACTAGTATACAATGGATTTTGACTTTAATTTGTTGTACAGGACCCGGAAGTTCAAAACTTGGATGGAAATCAACAGCCGCAATCATTTTTGGGCGGCTCGTTCTGGTTCCACCTGCGGGATTGGGCATTGTTACATTAGCTGATAAACTTGGTTTCCTTCCTGCAAATGATAAAATGTTCAGATTTGTCCTTCTCCTCCAACATACGATGCCCACATCCGTGCTTTCAGGTGAATCATCACTTGTTGCAAATTCACACGTCAACATGAATTCGCATTTCCGCTGGTTCTTTCACTAACACACAATTTCTATGTAGATCATTTTGAGTTATAATCCTAATAATGCCTTATTATTATTTATGCAGTCTTGTTCATGCAATTTTTTTTACTATTTTGGATATATTAGTATACATTTGGTGCTTCCAAGCTGTAGTGATGAATTACCAATTAATGGGCACATAGTAGTATAAATACCTGAGACCTGAGCTATTATCAAGTTTTAACTTATTATTCTTTGGAAAATATGATACTTGTCTTGTTGCCGTTTCCTTTACATTTGTGCCTATAATTTATGACAATGAGTACAATCTTTTTCTTAATGTATAATAGGTGCCGTTGCCAGTTTAAGAGGGTGTGGAAGAGAATCAGCAGCAGTACTCTTTTGGGTACATATATTTGCAGTGTTCTCCATGGCAGGGTGGTTAGTTTTGTATCTCCGCATTTTGTTCCCGTGATTTCTTCATTCTTTCTCTCAAGCTCTAGTATATATATATTCGTTCATGTTAAATGATGTTCATATTTTAAAAGAAATATATACAGAAGAATCAAAATCATTTTATGGAAACCAATCATGAGAAAAAGTAAATAAAGAAATTTATGTATGATCACCCCAATATATGTGAGAAGTGGCCAAGGGGGAGATTAAACAAGATTCTACCATTTGTACTGTTGTAAAGTTTATTCTTTCTCCATTTTCTGAGGTTCCTTAGCCATGGCGAAGCAAATCATTCTCCATGTTTTGCAGATCTTTGATGCTTTGCACAAGTATTACGAAAGAAATTAGAAAAATGATTCTCCATGATACTACCGGATATTGACCTTTATGATGCTAACATGCACGATACTAATGCCGATGAATCAATTAAAACGTTGGAGCACCTAGATATACTTCTAATCTTATAAGCTTTTCCACTTCTCTTGATCTGGTTATCCCTTGATTCCTACCAATTTTTGCCATGTGCTATAAATCCTTTTTGAAATAAAAATCTCCAGGACTATGTAATCTATGTACCACATACTGCTAGCTTTTGAACATTTTAATATACGTCCAGCGTAGCGACAGATACTTGTTTGTTTCTGTCTATACTTGTCTATACGTGTCATCGAGACACTCAATTCAGGATTGAAGTACTTCAATCATACATTTTGGTGAGGTTAGATGAATGTAGAAGCATCAGTGTATCACCATCATCAGCCAAACCTTCAATAATTATACATTTCCAAAAAATAAAAACAACAAACCCTTCAATAATGTTGTTAATCAGTGGGCCGTTGTGTATGAAAATGTATGTTTGGCATGGAACATGATTTCTTCTTTTGCCAGCCACGTAAATGTTCAAGATGAACGCGAGTGTTTTTCATGGGTGCACGTGATTTTTCGTGCGTCATACCAAGTATCATCATTACTAAAAGTTATCCCAATCAGTTATAAAAGCTATGAGTTTCCATTGGTAGGTTC
>JAJJMC010005941.1:364938-392592 GCA_023531435.1 Papaver californicum
CTAACAATGGTAGCCTTTCTCGGCACCCTTAATATGAATTGGACAAAAACATATTGCTAACCAGAACAATGTTCTGAAGCAGAATAACTCTCATTTCCCAATGATTTAAATTCAAACTAGACTGGTGTTTGAATGAACTGATTCAGACTGTAGCTAACAAATTCGAGTTCAACTTCCCATAAATTTCATTGAGATCTAACACTTGTCATACCAAGTATACGTCTAAGTTTCATTTTGAGCTGCAGCATGGGACATGAGAACCGACAAACAATGCCGACTCCCAGTTCATAATAAATGATTTCAACTATGAGTAGATTCTATTGTTGTAGATAATTTTAAAGATCAACGAGTACTCATAACCAAGAAGCAAAACAGAACATACCCCAAACAGCGTTATTGAAGGAGAAACCAAAACCAGGGATCCTACATTTCGACTCCTAACCACCAGCTACTGTTGCTCAATACTGAAAGCCGGAAAGTAAACCTACCTGTACTTCCTTTTAAAATCTTCCGGGCCTATCAGGTCTGAAAAAGAAGAGTTCATTTCTGCTTCTAAATTTATCACCAGCTCAAACTTTCCAATCTTTTTCAAATTGCTAATCAACCCTCGGTAAATGTATATTGAAGGACGAACACCTCTTGTTTTCATGTCTCTCAAGAGTCTCAGTGCTTCCTCAGCATGCCCTAACCGCCCAAACCCTTCAATTAAAGCAGTATAAGTACGGAGATCTGGCTTAAGTCCTCTATCACACATTTCTTGCAGGAAAACTAAGCACATATCCATCCTTCCCAGTTTCTGCAAACTGGTGATTAATGTGTTGTAAGAGATTATGTCTGGCACCATGTTGGTTTCCTTCATTGAAGCAAAGTGATGTAGCAGTTCATCGACACGACCTGCACGGCCCAAAATTGCTAAAATTGTATTGTATGTTATAGTATCTGGTTTACATTTCAAATCCTTCATATGATCAAATATTAGCAATGCTGTATCAATCTGACCAGATTTGTCAAAGCTAGAAATGATCCTGTTAATAACCGTGGCACTTCTTTGAAAAGTCAGTTCAGATACTTCTTTAACAAGTTTTAGTACAGGAACAGTATCTGTTGATTTCAGAAAGGCCTTAGCAAGATTTGAATAAGAATCTTGACCAAGTAGAAAGTTAGAGGAAATCAAAAGATCCTTAAATATCTGAGACAAAAGTTCAAAATGATTTCCTTCACCAACTGCTATAAGGAGGATGTTATAAGTTTTTGGGAACAGAAAGACTTGTTTATCACGTAAACTTTGCAGTAATCTAACAGCATCCAATAGATTGCTGGATTTGGATAGCTTCTCAATATAACAATGGCAGGTTTCCTTACCCAAAATTGGATTTTTTTCTATCCCAGAAAGAATTCGATTCAGGTCCTCCTCTCTTAGTGCATGTTGCTTGGGAGATGTATGAGTTGAAAGATATTTGTCATCGCCTATACAATTGCTTACAACCGAAAAGAATGGATAAATTCCACCAAATCTAAGTGGGATGGATTTGATACACTTCTGCAATGGAGAATGTAAGATGTTAGGGACATGACAAACAAAAGAAGCACTATAGCAAAAGAACTAACCAACTAGTCTATCTCCACTGGTCATAAGATAGAATAGAACCACAAAAGGTTAAGACTTAACAATAGCAGACATACAAAACACGAGTGGATGATTCTCATTTGGCACCCATCGATTAAAAGTCTCGGAATGACTACAATCGTGAAAATATGAGCCTATATGCATTTTAAAACAGTACAAGCATACAGAGGAATGAATTTTTCTCCCAGAAATTACTATGTGAACCCCCAAACTTAGAATCCAGCATGAATAATAAGACTCGAATTACAATAAAATGAGCTCATTAACTTAAATTACTTCACCCTTATGTTTTCTTTTTCAATTTCCTTTTTCGCAAAATGATAATGACCTAAAATTAGTAAATTACACATTTAAGAGCTCAAAACACAATAGGAATGGCAAACTCTCAAGAACATAAACAAACACTGCAAATCAAGAAAACCTACATTGTTGAAACAATCAAAAACATAAAATGGAATTAGTGAATAGATAAGTACCTGATATGTTATCTTGGTTGCATGATTTGATATCTTAGTAAATGAAGAGATTCGTCTGGTTGAGAAATATTTGGTGCATAATAATACACTACTGATACAACAATTTGAGACTGAATTTCCAAAACAATGTCTTATTTTACTCATCAAAATAAATTTAAGGTTTTATTCAGTTCTGCCATCAAAATCCCTAGAACAAATTCTGTTTGTCTAGGGCTTTAGAAACCCTTTCTTTCTAGGGTTTATTAATGAATGTAGATTTTAACAAATGAGAAGAAAAATTAGATAAAAAGACTATATGTGACACTGACACGTCATCATATGTGAGACCAATGAATCGTTGTCTTGACTCGACTCAATTTTGACTTGAAACTGTCCCGATTCAATGTACCCAGCCAGTTCCATAGTTTCCTAAGTTGACTCCTCCTCCTACTAATGTGATAAAATACGACAACAAGAGGCGAAAGCGAGTTGAATTCTCATTCCCACCAAACATTTAAAAGATTTTCGCCGATTTTTTCTTAGGGTTTAGGGGTTTGAGGATATCAGATTATTTTATCATTGATATCCTGAAGAAAACTATGTTCTTTAGAAATCCAACACTAATTATTATTAATAACTCTTGAGCTGGTTGTTCATCTGAGTTAGAAAATAATGATATCTGTTTCTAAGTGTATTAGGTTTTGTCAATTTGCCAAACCCACAGGAGGAGGAGCAAACATAGGTGTTTATAGAAATGCATCGTATTTGTGCCGTTTCCACAGTCATTTGAGACTTTCTGTTGTTTCTTCAAAAGACAGATATTTTAGTAGTGGTATTGAAAGATTGAAAATACAAAAACATCCGATTGCTGGTGAATTCAGCTGCAATCAGATGGATTTGGCAAGAAAAAGTGGAATTTACAGACATGTTAATGGTTTTTTATCAGATACTCCTTCACCTTTAGGGAGCAGCAGAACTTTCAGAGAATCTGTAAGTACAGAAGTTACTCTTTTTAATTCTATCTGTTTATGGAAGTTTTGATTCATCCTGGGTTCTTTTTATGTAGTTTATTTTGCTACTTGTTTATTCAACAGAATTCAATACATAAAGGGTATGCATTGTTCTCAGCATCAGCTGGGGATACGTCAAATGGTAAACCAGTTGAAAAGAAAATTGAAACTAAAATTGTGCAGAAAGAGAATGAACAAGCAGCAGATATGCGTATCCTGAAAACACTTGCAAAGTATTTATGGTTGAAAGATAATTATGAATTTAAACTGAGGGTGGTATTAGCATTGGGTCTTTTGATTGGATCAAAGGTAAGTTCAGTTTTATGCTTTATTTGCTTAGGATTATGAATTGGAAATGCACTCGAAGTTAGTTGTTCGTTCTTTTCTAAAAAGATATGGCCAATGTGTTTCAGGTTTTAAATGTTCAAGTGCCTTTCTTATTCAAGTTATCTGTGGATTGGTTATCAAATGCAACTGGGACTGCTGGTTCACTAGCTACCTTTTCAGCTGCAAATTCTACTTACTTGGCTCTATTTGTGAGCCCTGTAGCTGTTCTAGTTGGGTACGGAATAGCACGGGCTGGGGCTTCTGCTTGCAACGGTATTGCACTATGAAGTAATCCTTAACTCCTGTCTATATATTGTTTGGATAAGTGGGGTTATAGTGTGTGGGTATTCTTTAGTGTCTTAGTGTTTAATTCTCCTATCGTTTTGTTTTATCCTTATTTCTTCTCGTCACATGTGACTCTCCTGACAGAACTGCGGACTGCTGTATTTTCTAAGGTGGCCTTGCGGACTATTCGCACAGTTTCTAGGAAGGTACACAACAGGCATATCTCTCTATCTCCTTTTGCTTTTGTTAGTATTTGTTTCTATATTTTGGAGTACACTGGTTTAGAATAAATCAATCTTAGTGATGTAATTCTCAGTATTCATGTGGAATGCCGAACCATCATCCTGAAATATAAAATCAATTCTTCTCGCCTCAAGCTAAGCAATATTCCATGAAGCGCATTATTTGTCCCTACCTGTAGTTTTTTTTTTGTTCTGCGGCCTAACACTATCCATGAATAACCTCTATTATCTGTAGTTTTATCAACATGACTTTTTAAGCGAAATATATAAGTTAAATTGTCAATAATCGTTCTGGTATGTAATGTAAGATGGCTCTAACTTGTGCAGGTGTTTTCACATTTGCATGATCTTGACCTTCGTTATCACCTCAGGTACTACATTTATACCTACAAGTAGATGGTGTCTGTTTGTTTCTTTTGTAACAAAGTGCTTTCTAAAATCAGCTACCAAACTAGTGCCGAATAAGAATTCCTTGAGGCATTTTGATTTTTGTTTGAAGTGTATTGCATAAGAACGACAAATCTTTTGTGTTTGCTGTAATTATTTTTTCTTATTCTGTGTTGAATTTCTTGAACATGTGTTCATTTTTCGTTTTTTCTTTTCTTTTGCTAATTAAATTATAATCGAAGTCTAATGAAAGTTCGATGTGTCAGCCACATTCTTGTACTCAGTTTTCCTTCTAGAATGTACATTGTTGCAAGTTCTAATCATCACGTTTATAGTTTTGTTTATCGAACGCTCAGCTGTTAGAATTTTGGACTAATATGGTACAATACTACAATGTGATTCGGTTTGACTCATCGATAAATAATACTTACCGATGGAATTGCCTTTCCCCATACACATCCAGTAGCTTTATCTTTGTTCATATTGGTACAATGTGCTTTCTGTTACCTTAGATGAATTGGGAGGCAATTCCTGACTTGGCTTTTGTATCTTCAGCCGGCAAACTGGTGCGCTGAACCGAATAATTGATCGAGGCAGCCGCGCAATAAATTTCATTCTTTCATCTATGGTATTCAATGTTGTTCCTACCATCTTGGAGGTATTATTTTGCGAGCTTTCATTTTGTTACCCTATTTATATATTTTTCATATCCTTGCTGGTTTGGGGGGCTTTTTCCTTCAGGTGTATTTTCGTTACTAACGTACTATCTCTTTGTTTTCCCTTTTAAAATAATTATTTTCTTTTACAGATTTCTATGGTTGCAGGCATACTGGCGTACAAATTTGGAGCACCTTTTGCTTGGATTACATCCTTATCAGTTGCTGCATATATTGCTTTCACGTTATCTGTGACGCAAGTAAGTTTTTTGGTACATCATTATACCACCTCTCATGTTCAGTAATGTGGTTTTTGTTTTGTTAGTAATACTATATTCTCACAAGTTATTTAACTAATTTTCTTATTTTATGTTGCACGAAGTCCTTAATTGAAATTTTGTTATATTGCCTTCTTTCCAGGAAAAAAAGAGAAGTATAGCAACCATTTTCTAAAACTTTCTCTTTGTCTTTCTAGTGGCGAACTAAGTTTAGGCAGGTTATGAATAAGGCTGATAATGATGCAAGCTCCAGAGCAATTGATTCGCTTGTCAATTACGAGGTGAGATAACCTTCTTGTTTCATCTGTTGTTTTTTGAGTTTCTTTAAATAAAGATATGCAATTTCCACTTGCATCACATACGCCTGAATGCTACATAACTTTTTCAGACAGTAAAGTATTTTAACAACGAGGAATATGAAGCTGAGAAGTACGATGAGTTCCTAAAGAGTAAGTTGTTTAGATTCTGTAGCTTATACCTTACTTTACTTTTAGCTTCTTAAGTGGTTCATAAGATATTGGTTGGCAAGTGTCCAGCATTTCACGGTATCTTGTTGTACCACTTTTAGTTAATGCAGAGAATCTACTGGCACTCTAATGGGTATTGCATATCCGCATTTTCTTTCTACTTTTGTTGGCTGTTTCATGATGTTGGTGCTATTTTTCAGAATATGAGGATGCTGCTTTAAAAACTAGCAGTAGTCTTGCTTTTTTGAACTTCGGCCAAAATGTGATATTTAGCACGGCTCTTTCAATGGCCATGGTATTGTGTTCTCATGGAATTATGAGTGGGGAGATGACAGTTGGTGATTTGGTCAGTTTTCAGTTATATTTTGTTGATCAGTTTTTTTACATATTTTATCTTTGTCTCATCTCTTTGATATGAATGTGACTTTGGATTACCAGGTTATGGTAAATGGGCTTCTTTTCCAGCTATCTCTTCCTCTCAATTTCCTTGGCAGTGTGTATCGTGAGACCAGGCAGAGTCTTGTTGATATGAAGTCCATGTTTCAGTTATTAGAGGTATCTCATGAACTTTTCCACTATAGTTGTTCCTTATTAGGATTAAATATTCATGTATTATTAACTAGGTACTAGGCAGTCTATCTTTGTTTAGTGAAAAGTTATCATATTGGAGCACCCTCTATATTACTTGGTTTTGGAGAAACCATAATTTTAGCTTGGGTTTGCAGTAGTGCCTGGTTAAAATAAATTGTTTGGTATCAGTATTATATATTCATTCTGTCCTTGAAAAATCATTATGTGCCTGATAAATTATGTACCAGCTGTGCATTTAGTTTGTTTCAAATACTTGCGAAATGATCGTAACGGACAATCATTTGTTTCTGTATACTGTCAGTTCTTATTTAATTTAGAACCAGTGCGATGAAGTAATATTTATTATAGATGTTCAAGTTGTATTGTCCATCCTCAGAAACAAGAAATGGTCAGATACTAGTTTTTTTATCACTGTTGATTTTTGTGTTTTACAAATAAAGAATAATTGAAGTGTACGAGAGTATTGTTTAGGCTTCCACCCCTGTCTTTTTCTCGACTACCATACCTACTCTTGCTTAAAAAGAAAATAACTGTTACATATTTGATGTGGTTTATAGTGATTTAGTGTGTTAATGTTGCGGCTACCTTCGTCTCTTGAAGGGTTAATTTGATTTTGTTTCCATGACTACAGGAAAGGGCAGAAATTGCTGATGCACATGATGCGAAACCTCTAAATTTGAGTGGAGGAAGTATTGAATTTGACAATGTGCACTTCGGGTAACTACTCTGTTTACTTGATATCATGTACATATTTGATGCTTTCTAGTGTATGTATCTTGGCTTCGTTGTGACTTCTGCACTTGAAGCTTACCTTTCAAATGCCATTTACCTTTCCCCTGTTACTTTTTGTAATGCCTTTCACTCCTCTTCTATGAACTCAAGACCTTTGTATAGAAACGTGGTTGTTCCAGCTTTGTAATTCACAGTACACTTTGCTCACAAAGAAAATCACTGGTAAAATTATAGGTGCCGTTCATCTTCTGTTCTGAATTTGTTTGTGATCTTACATGTGATACTTGTCTACAGAAAAACTTCTTTTTGCTAACTGCAAAGATTTTTCAGTTCTGGCAACCTCTTTTCAGACGGTTTCTATTATTTATTATATTTCAGCTAATGATTGATTTTTTATTCGTTTTTTTTGTGATTTAGATACCTGGCAGAACGAAAGATCCTTGATGGGATATCTTTTACTGTGCCTGCTGGAAAAAGTGTTGCAATTGTAGGAACAAGTGGCAGTGGTAAGTCTCTAGAGGCGCTGAAACTTATCTATGTTTATTGGAAAGTTTGTGTTTTGTCAGTGTTATCCATTCTTTTGCGCATCGCGGGTAGCTTTTACAGTAGGAAGTTTTCGTGCTTTAAACCAGTAATTACTCACTGTGAAATGTATTTGCAGGTAAGTCAACCATACTTAGACTGCTGTACAGATTTTTTGATCCCATTAATGGAGCTGTAAGGACCGGACACTTCCTTTTTAATTTTCTAGTGTAATACATGATACTGGTATCTATCTCCTTGAAAAGTTGCTAAGCCTTTTAATTTTGTCAGATAAGGGTAGATGGCCAGCATACTAAGGATGTGACTGTTGATAGTCTACGGAAATCTATTGGTGTTGTACCACAAGATACTGTAAGTTTGGAAAAGCAATTCATTATTTTTCTCTGTTACTGGTTTTAGAACACCATGTTTTGTCTGTCTTTTTTGGTTTGAGTTCTGATCTTATTATGAATGCTATGTTCCTTAATCGAATGATCAGGTACTTTTCAATGATACAATATTCCACAATATTCGTTATGGACGGTTATCTGCATCGGAGGAAGAGGTCTGTGATGATTTGCTGACAACTTTAATGCCTTCTTTTTACAGCTGTAGCCTCGAATTACTCCTGATATCTTATGAATTTCAGGTCTATGATGCAGCTCGACGTGCAGCAATCCATGGTACCATCATGAAATTTCCGGAGCAATACAAAACTATGGTCGGTGAACGTGGACTTAAGGTTAGTGGTTATTGTCATACAAACAAGTTGGTTGTTCCCATTCATTTTCCAGAGGAAAAGACCTCTTCTAGTTTTCTTTAAAATATTGCATGGCGGTGAAAATCAATGACGAAAAGGAAGTATTAAAGTGTAGTGTTGATAACAGATAACAAATAGATACTAGAAGCAATATTTGCATTTAGAGGGTGTTTGGGTACACTCCGTGGTTGCTTTATGACTTGTTTAAGTCAAAATGCAAAAGGTTAGTATGGGCAAATCCTGTTAGGATGCGAATCAACTGCTTTTATTTCTCCTGGTGTCTTTCTATGTAATTAAAAAAAAGAAGCTCATTTCAATCTGAGTATCGCTGGGTACTGGAAACTAGAGAGTAATTGCTCATACAATTCTGTTAGTTGAGGGAGGTTAAGATCATCAAGCTAAGTTTCACTTTTCTGCACCACCAATTTAGGTGACCATTGCTCCTTGTGCTTAATACTACTATCCTGCACCTATGTGTGTAGTTTGTGCCGGACCTCTGGTTTTCCGCAGATGACAACTACCTACCTTATTACTCTCTGCCCCATGGATAAGTTCTGTCAACAAATATCCCATTTTTGTGAAACCTAGAGCAATCTCGGTTGCAGTCTTCTCTTTGTTTCCTTGATCAAGGAATTTCAACCATGACTATTTCTTAAATTGTCTGAATTTTAATGTAAAAAGAAATGGATGTTTTAGTGAGTGAAGATAACCGTAGTTCCCCTAGTCAAAGGATTGAATTAACTTAGTTAAGTCAATATATTTTTGTGCAGTTAAGCGGTGGTGAAAAGCAGCGGGTGGCCCTTGCTCGTGCATTCTTGAAAAAACCAGCTATCTTGTAAGTAGTTGCATAACTTGCATTTGTCTCATCAGCGAAAACTATTAAAAGTTGAAACCCCTCGGATGAATGCGGAGAACTGACAATTTATAGGATACGGAGGAGCCAACCTTGAAACGCACTTAGGACTTTGTACTTGCTCCATTTAAGTCTGCCTACATCTTAAGACAAATTCATCTATCTCTAGTCCCTATAAATATATGAAGTTCTGTTTGCTTACAAATAATCCAACACGAAAGGGAAAATCTTCTTTTCGATACTCAAAGAGGGGTATCTGAGATTCTGAGTCCAACTGATAATGATATGGGTTGGCCTAATAGATACCAATGAGCTAGACTGGAAAGCCTTTTTGCACACAACTGTATTGTAAGTCAACAAGCTATTTCATAGAAGATGCCTTTCCTAAATCTTGGAAATTATTATTAGGCCAAGGTTGAATAGTTTCAGAATCTGCATTTTGGTCCATTATTGTCGTTGTGTCTGCAGGACAGGAGGGATTGAACTCACATGCAGTTAAGATGTGACATAGTGTCTCCCAGTCGATCCCTACTGCAGTACTACCGGCACTCCTTTTACTTTTCTATAAGTGCATAAAAAACGAAATTAAGTTTTTGATGGACTATTCATGTTTTTATTGCTAGGTTATGTGATGAAGCTACAAGTGCTCTTGATAGTACAACAGAAGCTGAGATCCTAAATGCATTGAAATCCATAGCGGATAATCGTACGTCGATCTTCATTGCACATCGACTTACCACTGCAATGCAGTGCGATGAGGTAAATAGTTTCTTTCTAGTATTTGTCTTTTTCCTATTTTGTTTTGTATTCTCCCCCTTCCTATTTTTATCTATATGATTGCATGCATTTAATCATTGTGGATGTTGCAGATTATTGTTTTGGAGAAGGGGAAGGTGGTTGAACAAGGTCACCATGATGCTCTCTTGTTAAGAGCAGGAAGATATGCACAGCTGTGGGGACAACAAAATAACGCTGTTGATGGAAGTGATTCGACTGTTAAGCTAGAGGTTTGAGAATGATCTGGTCAAGTTTCCAGATAAGTAACTGTAGCCTCGGGAGAAGAGGGAGTGGAGCTCTCATTCGCTGAATCTTCTCCGTCCTCTCTACTTGTACCAGGGACATAGTGCCTTTCTGTGGTCCATAGGAGTGGAGCTCTCCCTCAATCTCTTCCATCCTCTTCTTGTATCAAAGTCAGAAGAGTAAATAGTCTCTTTCAGTTGTCCATTTTTGGTGTGTAAAAAATGATTCATTTGTCTACGGATATGTATTTATATTTTGCTATTACACAGAGATACCTTAAAACATCCACAAAGCAGACAAGAAAAACCAAATTTGGCTGATATTTGGTTTGCACTTTGTGCCTATTCCTGTTAGCTTTGGCAAAAGCTAAAACTTCTAAGCTGGGAAGGTATTTTTGCTTCAAAATTTAGCGGTTGCCAAGACTATCTAGGCACAGATTTAAAGAGTGCATGTTCAGCTGCCCTAGCACTAGGTTGTCTGGGTAAGCGGATTGGGAATCTCAAATGCAAGGCAGGAGAAACTATTAGTTACTCAATGCTTACCAGAAAAATACGTGTTACTGGCAGTACCTCTTAAATTATATCTGATTTTGTGTGGACTAGGAAGGAAAGGATCCATGAAAAGTCATGGCACTGAGATATCTGATTTTGTTTCCCTTTTTTGGGTACATTGAATTTCGACATAATCCGACGAATAATTCAACGAAAAAAACGTTTAAATTACGGAACTACTGACATCATTTCCCAAAAATAGCCAGAGACTCAGGCTGTTGTCAGGCCCATTTAAGGACTTAAAAGAGGCGCCGAAATAACTTTTTTGGATTTTTCTCAGAAAATAAAATAAGAATTGTAGTTATCACGTAAGTTTCTTTAGTCAGATAACATTTCGTTCAAAGTTATGTACTCTGCAGTAGTCTCTACAATCTATAAATTGTGCAGTTGAGAATCTTTGGAAAAAAATTAGGGTTTAGGGTTTTTCAATCCTAAACACTCAGGAGCTCCCTTCCAAAGTCCAAATCCAATGTTGTAATTCTTAGTTTCTTTCTGTACCTCTCTCAGTTTCCTTTTCTATTTCTTCACCTCTTTTTGCATTCTTTTAATATTTGGGTGTTATTTATTTATGACAAGTTCAATTTCCAGTACTAGTGTAGTTCGAGTTCTCAATGTAAGCTAACAGCTTTGTTTAAGTAATAACATTTATTTTATGTGTTCCAGTTTATTAATCAATGTGGTGTACACTGTATAAATCTTCTTTCTCTCTTTTTGTTACAAATCTCTCTCTATCAGAAGGACTGATTCAAAGAGCTGCTGAAACTTATCTCTGTCTATCTGTCTATTGGGAAGTATATGCTGTGTCAATGTCATCTATTCTTGCGAAGTTTTTTCTGCAATAAATTTTCGTGCTTTAAACTAGTAATTTTTCACTCTAAAATGTGTTCGCATGTAAGTAAACCATACTTAGATTGCTGTGTAGATTTTGATCCCATTAATGGAGCTGTAACACTTCCTTTTTGATTTCCTAGTGTAACACATAGTACTGATATCCATCTCCCAAAGCATTTTATTTTGTCAGATAAGGGTAGATGGCCTGAGGGATGCGACTGTTGAGAGAGAGTGGAAATCTACTAGTGTATTAGTTTGGAAAAACAATTCTTTATTTTTACTCCGTTACTGGTTTTAGAACACCATATTTTTTTTGTTTTTTTCTCTTCTTTTTCTCTATGTTTTTGAGTTCTGATCTTATTATAAATGTTATGTTCCTTGGTTGAATGATTAGGTACTTTTCAATGATACAATATTTGTTGTGGATGGCTATACGGATCAGAGAAAGAAAGGACATTTTAATGTCTTCTTTTCACAGTTGTAGCATCGAATTACTCCTGATTTGTTAAGAATGCAGCTATCCATGATACTATCATTGAATTTCCGGAGGAATACAAAATTAATGTTATTTTCAACCCATGGGAAATTAAGTTCTAGTGCGAAAAAAAACACTTAAGAAAACAACTTATCATATTTACCAACTAATATATAGACAGAAGACAAAACAGAAATCTCTCAGATGCAAGTCCAACTATTACAATCTGTCATTCCATACTCAACAGAAAAACACGTGTTACTGGCGGTACCTCTTAATTAGAAAAGAGACCACCATCTTTTATTACTGTTACTCCTTTGGCTGGGTCTGGATGATGTACTTCCCGTAGACGACGAAGATAAAACACCTTGCTGCTCATGCTGTGGAACAGAGTTACAATGGCCTGCCCTTGGCGACCCTCCTCGACCCTCCCCAGCAGGGCTCCTGAAACACATAACAAGAACAATTCCTACGAGGCTGACAATAGGAGCAGCAGCAAGAAAAAACCATCTTCCTCTGCTGCTCCTTCCCCTACCTGAATCATCTCTGGCACAATCAACATTTACTAAATCTCCCTCGTCCATTCTTCCATTATTCGTTAATTCATTAACTTCTTCTTCCACGTTCTCATTATCAGAGATATCAGAGGAACTACCTACACTAGATTCCTCATCCTGTTGAATCTCGTGAGCTTCCATCCTGGTCCCAATACTTTGTTTCCCTTCTTCGTATTCCTTGTCATCAGTAGGAAGCTCATACCGACAAAGAGGACATGAGTTCCGGGAATTTAACCATGGCAAAATACAGGAGGGGTGGTAGAGATGCAAGCAAGGAAGCTGATTTGCTGTAGTACCAATGGGTAGAGGATCTTTGCAAACGGCACATACCAATCCATCCTGCTCCTCATGCTCCTCACTGATAACTACACAAGGCAGGTTGTCCACGAAAGCTTGAGCTGCTGGTGGGGCCCCTCTTCTGGTATTATCAGTCTCTGCTAGTTGCGCAAGCAGTTGTTCAAAGCCTCTCACATCAAGATAATCACCTGAGTTTCCAACATAAGGAGATGTCTCTGAGGACTCCAGGTTAGCAAAAATGTTGGAAACGCGAGCAGTTCTGCTTTCTTGAACTCTCCAACGAATAGTACCACCGCTACTTTCAGGAGATTGCAACCCTCTCAACCACTCATGAGGATCATCACCATTTACTCCAGGATTCCTAGAGAAAGCGCCTCGGATCCAACCCTCTACTTCTGCAGCTTCAACTGTGTGTTCCTCGACATGAGTTTCCTCCCATTCTCCATCTTCGTCTTGGACGTTTGAGTTCCATTGGCTATGACCTGCATGCATTGGGTCGATGTCGGTATCACTGTCAAAATCACTTCCACCATCTGCTTGGATGAATATATCTCTGTCCATGAAATGATTATGACCATCAACAGAAACATCTGAATCCCCACCATAAGCACTAAAGGAAATAACATCAGTCTCTGCATGGAAAGCTCCGTATCCACCAAAACTCACATTAGATTCACTCTCCCCAAAAACGGAATCCAAGTTATCAAAACCCTCACTTTCATTATCAGATAACGATCTCCACCATCTTCTAGAGCGGTTAGAAGTGGTGCGTGAACTTGTACGCTGCAGCACCCTTGCAGCAGTATCTCCATCAACTACTTGTGTCTCATGCTCAGTGCTAGACACAGGAACACTATTTTGATTTTGTCTCACTAAATTTATCAGATTTGAGAATTGCTGAGAGAAAAGATCCTCGACCGAGTCAGAACTCCTACTCCTGCCTCTTCGTCCTCTAAATGGCCTTCTCCGACGAGAATCTCTTATGGTTGTCTCAAGGTCTTCGAGAAACATAACTTTACAGTCTCCACATATGTTAATGGTTTCAAGACTATTCCCTTCATTATCTGGTGCGAAGACTCTTTGACATAGGGCACAATGCGCCTCTGGTTGGTCAACATCATGAGCTACTGCACCATTGCTCATCTGTTCGACTTCAACAGAAGGAGAAGAATCATGAGAAAAACTTGGTGATTCTTCGTCCATTGTGATCTGGTTGGAAGAAAGGAAACAAAATAAGAGCATAAGTAAAACTCAAACAACTACAGATTTTATCAGTAAAAAAAGAAAACTACAAATCATATTCATACGTAATATACTAATATGTGATAAATCTAAGGATCAGGAATCCTTTTACCTGGATACTGAAATCAGATAGCAGAAAATTGTCAGCCACTTATAGATTGAATATGTTGAAAATTAGCCTGTCCTTGAGAAAGATACAAAAGGACATCAGTAAACCAATACAATAGTATGATCCAGTTACGATACCCAGTATTTACAAAAAAAAGGACGAAGAAAGAAGTTGAAGCTTTTGTACAAACGAGGAGGAGATCAACTGAGATAGCTCCACTAACCGCAAAGCAGTTCTACACTTAACCTAAAAATCTGCCATTTCCATGTAATAAATTTCAAATTTCATAAAAAGGCTAGAACAAATTTTTATTTCCTAAATGTCACTGAGATACACCATAAAGGACCAATAACTTCTCAATCACTCAATTCCACAAAAACAAAAGAATAGCATCCATGGGGAACACTAAAACATGGATTCACGCCCACTATTCCTTCCGGTAAAAGGAAAAGCCTTTACATACCATACGGCATCACTAAAGCATAACAAATTGTTTCAGCAAATACCCATATTATCCGTATTTACAAACACCAAGTTCAGCTAAATGAAAATAAAACCTTAACCAGATAAAAAAACAACAAAAATAACAAATTTACATATATCAGTTAATGATTTTTGGAACATTACCAGAAGAAGAAACAAATTCAAACGTCCAACGCACTGATCCACTAACTTCAAATGTATCAGGGCACCAAATTGCGAAGTCGAATCAATAGTGTAGACAAGTTATAAGAATCCCCGATCTATACATACATCGATTAAATTATTATTTTTGGCTAATTATTGGAAAGTAAGAAAAATGCAACTACGAAAGTTTTTAAGAAAATGAAATTTAGGGTTTCAAAATTAAGAAATTATTGAATGAAGTGATGAGTGAAAAATTAGAGATTTTTTGGGGATTTGAAAGTATTAAGAAGTAACCAGGAGGATTCATCAATCAAAGACACTGAATTGTACGTGGACTTGGAGAGAATCGTATATATCATTTGTGGTGGTCGTCTTTTTTTTTCCTGCACTTTTACCGAAAGAAATTTTCTTTTTTCTTTTTTTTTTCTTTAAAAGTTTTTGAGAGAGAGAGAGCGTATCTTAAGCAGGTGCGTAATGAAGAAAGTTCCAAGGGTTTTAATGTACATCATCACCATCTTACGCAGGGAGCGTACTAGACTGGTCCAAAGAGGCCGCCTTTCTATGGTTTGTTATCCGGTCTGGCCAATAAATGACCCAACCGACGATTTTAACCCCAAGGTGACTCGTTTAGAACTTGAGATCTTACTTACTTGCCGTTTTAATTTTTAACTGTTCAAAGTGACTTATTATTCGTGGCTGATTTTAAGCACACGATCTGTAAAATGTTCGTGATGAGTAGTTATGCAACGAAGGGGTCGTAAACACATTCTCGAAAAAACTCTGTATATCGCTTAAAAAATGATGAGTTTTTTATAACTATTATTGAAGATACATCTAAAGATGATGATTGGGACTGCCACTAAGATTGCCACTAGGACTGCCAAGTCAAATTATCACATGGGTTACACATGTGATCACATGGGCTAATAGTACACCTGTACAAATGTTTTGTATATAAAGAGTATTTGTACATTTCTGTTAATAAATGAAACACACTTTATTTCTTCCTTTCTGTTATGGTATCAGAGCTAAAGATCTGGGAAAAGCAAAAAAAAAAAAAAAATCAGTAAAGTCACCATTAATGAAAGTCTATAAAGAAATAGAAATTCTTTCTCTCTTGTTTTAAATTGATTTCTTGAAAACACAAGAAATTATCAGATTTATTGAAACTCTTAGTAATGAGCATTTCTTGAATTCATCAGTTAGTCAAATTTTTAAAGCAACAAGAATTGTCACTTCAATCAACGAAAATGAAAAGAGTATAGAGATGTGTATCAGTGAATCGATAAATGAAAAAGAGTATTGATCAGAGTGTAGAGTGATTCTTTTCTTCATCGATCAATGAATTAATTCAGACGCGTGACACCAATTAATGGAATCTGTCAGTCAATACAAGCATGGCAGACAATAGATAGTGGAGGTAATCAATTCTCAGTGAGTTGTCAATACAAGCATGGCAGACAATAGATAGTGGAGGTAATCAATTCTCAGCGAGTTTCGAGAGAAAACTTCATCTATAAAACAAAAACAATGCATCATAGGTGATTTCTTTCTCTTCGGATCTATTCTTCTTCTTGCTGAACCAATTTCTTCTCTGCTGAGATTTTGTCATTATTCTTTATCTTACCTTCACTGATCTTGCTATTACAAAACTAGATCTCTGGTTCTCTATTATTAAGTAGATGCAAATCAATCTTGATAATCTTTAACCAGAACATCTTGTTTGTAATAAATCTGATCAATATTGTCTCTGATCTCTGAGTCAAAAATAGTTTTATTCATACTCAAAGTTTCATGATTGAAACATTTCCATCTTCATCATTATCAAACGATTCTGAAGTCATGGAAAATCCAACATCATCAACTATCTCAAAAATTCCTCTAAGTCAACTAACAAGCTTTGTTAAACTCAACCTCACAGAAACAAACTACAATACATGGAAGAATTTGATGCTACCAGTGATTCAGAAGTTCAAGATCCAAAAATTTCTCGATGGATCTCATACATGTCCTCCTCAATATTCGAGTCCAAGAAATCAACAAAATGGAATTGAAAATCCATTGTACACAGACTGGGTAGATGAGGATTCTACTATAATTATGTGGATCCATTCGTCTATATCAGAATCTATAATTCCTTACTTCTCAACATCCAAATCTTCTTCTGAACTTTGGAAGAACATAGAAGAACGATTTGGGAAAGTATCATCAACTCATTCAATCCAGCTAAGGACTAAACTCCTCTCCATTAAGCAAGGTAAAAAGTTTGTATCATCACTAATTAGTGAAATTAAATCTTTAACTGATTAATTAGCTGCAGCTGGAGAAATAGTATCAGACAAGGAGTTAGTGGTCATCACACTAAAAGCTTTGAATGAAGAATATGTTCCATTTGCGACTTCTATGAGACACAGAAATCCACCAGTGTCCTACATAGAACTGCATAATAACCTCATCAGTGAGGAGTCTGTCATTCAGGAAAGACAACAAGAACAACAAGAAGAAATGTCTGCAAAGGCTTTCTATACTACTGGAAGAGGATATCCAAGAAACAATTATTCAACTACAAGAGGCAACCCAAGAATCTACAATCGTGGGCAATATAATAATTCCAGATATTCAAATCAGTCTTTCTCATCAAGATCGAACTATGGAAGAGGAAAACCATCAGAATACAGAGTTATCTGTCAACTGTGCAATCTACCAGGTCATACTACTCCGGCGTGTAATCAGAGACAAATATACACTTATCAAGGAAGGCAACCTCCTGGAAATCTAAAGGCAATGATGGCTACATCAGACAATTGCAATAAAGAGGAGTGGATTGCTGACAGTGGAGCAAATCAGCATATTGCAACGAACAAAAAGTTTCTACAAAGCACAACAAACTACATGGGACCAGAATCTATACAAACAGCAAATGGAGCAGGTATGAAAATTACTCATCATGGTAATTCGCATAAAAAAACTAATTCATATTTGTTTGGACTCAATAATATCTTGGTAGTGCCTAAAGCCTCACACAATCTACTCTCAGTACACAAGTTTACCACTGACAATAAAGTTTCGTTAACTCTTGATTCAAATGGTTTTACTGTAAAGGATCAGACATCTGGGAAGATACTTTTCCGCGGTCCACATAGAGATGGTTTGTACCCAATCACTTTTGGAGGAACATCAAATTCATCGGTAGCATTATCTTCAACAATAAGTGACAACCTATTACTACATCGTAAATTTGGTCATCCTTCATTTCATACAATGCAGAGGATATGCAACTCATTACAACTATCTAGTAAACTTTCAAAACCTTTACACTGTATTGATTGTAAGCTTTGTAGAGCCAAGAAACTGCCATTCCAGATTTTTACTTCTGTCTCTGTCAAACCATTAGAACTACTGCACATTGATCTCTGGGGACCTTGTTCTGTAGCATCTAATTCTGGGTGCAAATACTATGCAAATGTAATTGATGATTACAGTAAATTTTGTTGGCTGCTTACTTTGAATAATAAATCAGATTTCAAAAGTGTCTTTGTCTCTTTAGTTCATCAGCTGGAAAATTTATTATCTACAACTGTTAGCATCATAAGGACAGACAATGGTGGAGAATTCATAAACAAATTTTTACAAGATTTCTGTACAATCAAGGGAATTTCACATCAGTTCACCTGTCCTCACACTCCGGAACAGAATGGAGTTGCAGAGGTTAAACACAAGCATTTACTAGAAATAACAAGGACATTCTTATGTCAATCCACAATGCCTTCAAGTTATTGGTTGGATGCAATTCAAACAGCAAACTTCATCATCAACAGATTACCTACAAAATCCATTAACTATCTGTCTCCTTATGAGTTGCTGTTTAGTAAACCTCCAGATTATCAACAGTTCAAAGTTTATGGATGCTCCTGCTTTTCTTGGTTAAAACCATACATAACTAACAAATTGGAAACAAGAAGCAAACATTGCATCTTCATTGGATACAGCTCAAATCAGAAAGGCTACAGATGCCTGGATCCGACAACTGGGACTGTGTATATCTCACGCCATGTTATTTTTGATGAAAATACATTCCCATATTCAGTTCTTGTGAGAAGTGAACAGCCTCAATCAATATCACCCACTTCATCACCAATACTTCAAACTGGGTCCTCAACTGTTTCTGCTACTGCATCTGACAACATAACAACACATAACAATCATAACATGCAGACAAGAGGGAAAACTGGGAACAGTAAACCAAAAGCATACTATGCTACTAGATATCCTCTGAACACTGCCTTCATGAGCAATTTCAGCAAAATTCCAACTTGTATACGCATGGCTCACAAGGAGAAGGTCTGGCAAGTAGCTACTGCTGATGAGTTTCAAGCACTAAAGGATGCAGGGACTTGGACTCTAGTTGACAATCAAGGACTGAATAACATAGTGGGCTGTAAATGGGTTTTTCGTATTAAGTACAATCCAAATGGATCAGTAGCTCGACATAAAGCCCGGTTAGTAGCTAAGGGATATCATCAACAATCGGGCCTGGATTATGAAGAAACCTTCAGCCCAGTGGCAAAACCTACAACAATAAGAGTTATATTATCATTGGCAGTTCAATACAATTGGAAAGTTCATCAATTGGATGTGTCCAATGCATTTCTACATGGAGAACTCAAAGAAGAAGTTTATATGACACAACCACCGGGCTACATTGACAAAGACAAGCCAATGCAGTTTGCCTTCTTCATAAAGCAATTTATGGGCTCAAGCAAGCACCAAGGGCTTGGTATGAGAAGTTAAGCACAAGTCTAACTAAGTTGAACTTTGTTCAATCAACAGCTGACACAAGTCTTTTTGTTTCACAAATGGGCTCAACTATAACAGTGGCACTAATCTATGTAGATGATATAATGCTCACATGCAATTCTGAAGCCCATCTAGCAGCAACAATAAAGGCCCTACAAAGAACTGTTCCAATAAAAGATATGGGGGATATGCATTATTTCTTGGGCCTGGAGGTGACAAGAACCAGTGATTCAATACAAATTGGACAAGGGAAATACATCACAGATTTGTTACTGAAGATGAAAATGGAAGGGTGCAAACCAGTAACCACACCAATGGCTGCTTCAGAAAAACTAAGTAAGGTTTCAGGAGATCTACTGAATGATCAAACAGCATACAGAGTACTAGTTGGAGCACTTCAATATGTCACATGGACAAGACCAGACGTTTCTTTTGCCGTGAATCAAGTATGCCAATTCATGCATGAACCAAGAACGAAACATATGGAGGCAGCAAAGAGAATCCTTCGCTACTTAAAGGGAACCATGGACTGTAAAATGGTTTTTACCAAAGGATCAATCACACTAACTGCCTTCTCGGATGCAGATTGGGCGGGATCCATAGATGACAGTCGATCAACGGGAGGATATGGTGTCTATTTTGGATCCAATCTAGTCTCTTGGTCTTCGAAAAAGCAAACTACCGTTGCTCGCTCAAGCACCGAAGCCGAATACCGAACTCTAGCACATACAGCAGCGGAAGTTGTTTGGATTTGCTACTTGTTGAGAGATTTGAATGTAAAGCTAACAGGAATACCGAGAGTGGCCTGTGACAATATTAGTTCAATTAGCTTAGCGTCAAATCCGGTGATGCATTCCCGCATGAAGCATGTTCACATTGATTATCACTTCGTCCGGGAGCTTGTCCAAAATAAGTCCATCACAATCAACTATGTACATACACTTCATCAAGTAGCGGATATCTTCACCAAACCATTAGCTACAACAAGGTTTGCAACATTACGAAGCAAGCTCACAATTGCTATGGCAAACATGAGCTTGAGGGGGGATATTGAAGATACATCTAAAGATGATGATTGGGACTGCCACTAAGATTTCCACTAGGACTGCCAAGTCAAATTATCACATGGGTTACACATGTGATCACATGGGCTAATAGTACACCTGTACAAATTTTTTGTATATAAAGAGTATTTGTAACATTTTTGTTAATAAATGAAACACACTTTATTTCTTCCTTTCTGTTAACTATTAATTTTTCTATAGTGTACATATCGTTTTGAATAATTAAATATATATAATGATCAATATGATACGACTGAGAATCGAAATGACTTAGTTCCGCTAAGTAATCAGACTATGATGCGATTTTAGTATTATTATTGCAGATAAGTAAAGTAACTATGTCGAAAGTAAACAATCACACACTTAACTCAACGCATTTACGTGGTTCAGCTAATGCGTATGCCCATGAGGTATTGAGTTGGTATTCTTATTAACTATACGAGGGAGATTATAGAAGAGACTTATGTTGATTATAAAGGACCGATGGGATAAGGTAATACTATTTTCTTCCTCTCTCTCCGATAAACTTTTCTGATCCCTCATCTTGAGAATGAACTGGGAATTTGTAGACTCCATTTTGGTTAGTGAAATTGCGCAACGTAGCCACCTTATGGGTCCTGCTTCTATATCTGTTACGAGTCCACCAAGCTCTGGCCCGCTCATATGGTTCCACGTGTCTCTGCTCTCTGCTCATGCATTTAATGCTGAGTGGATGCTATGCCATGCGTCTGGCATGCCTGACACGAGCCTGGTCTTGATCACGTCATGTCCCCTATTCTGGATCGTTAACATCTTCTCTTCGGGATGAGGTAAAGTGAATCGGAGATGATGTAGTGTTATGCATTTATCTTATGTGTCAGCCCATTAGCCAAAAATGCTGCCAAATATCTAGCATAATATTTGTATTCACAGTTTGATATTTTCTTTCTCATGCTACTAAGGGTAGGATGGGAAGAAAAACACCGATGTTTGCCACCACTTAGCATTTCATCCCATGATTTGTTTCAGTTTCCCTTATGCAATAACTTTTCCTAGGATCTAGGAATGGCTACACTTTGGGTTTCCAACTTCCTATATAAAAGGAATACCTAGAAAGAGAACAAATCATTCCTTCGCTTTTCATTCTCTCTGTCTTTTTACTTATCCAAAATTCTTTGTCTTCTCCAAAGTTCTTCATTTTTTCGAAAGTTATTCTTCCTCTCAACCTGCTTTACCAGCACAACACACTTGGGATTTTCAAGAAAAGATCTTCGATTATAATCAAAGTAAACCTTTTTTTTCACTTTGATTCTCTGTTTGATTTAACTGGAAATACTTTCTTCTTTTTGATTTCTGAAGTAACCACTTATATGCTTTTTCTTCTTCCCATGTTGTTAATGGCTATCTCTAACCTTTGATTTATCTTGCATGCTTGGTAATCACCTTTGTTTGGTCTGTGTGATATTTGTTCATCATCTTTTTATCACTATTTGACATGTTCTAAGTTTATTTTCTTATAAGCGTAAGACTTGTAGAAGATCGAACAAACTGTCTAGCAATATTTATTTGCACAGTGAATAATGAATTACCTTTATTTATTCATCTCAGATGCACAGTGAATCACGAGACAAGAGGGAAGACCTTTGGTATTGTATTGATATTCCCGGATCAAGTTCTGACCCTCATCGAGCAGGAAATAAGAATATAATCAGACAAAGAGTTGTTAGAAGGGGATTAGTGAACAAGAGAGCATTCTCTCACAGCGGATTCTGGGCATCCATCTGTAGTTGTTACTTTTACAACGGATAAATCTTCTTCATCAAGATTGATTATTTCTATAATAATTTTCTTGGTTTTTTTTTGACTAAAAGAGTTTATATTGATATAAATAGAAGTTCTTTTTACTCTGCTTTATCACTAATCAAACAAATAATTCAGGTGATTGATATTTGAGTTGTTAACTATAATATTTTTAGTCCTTTGTTGTTTCGGGTTATGATATACATGAATTAGTTGTGTACGTCTTCACAGCTGGTGAAACAACTCAAGATAGTAGATTTTATCTTGAGATTCACGTGTGTTTTCCAAAATTGGATGTAGGCGCAGGGATACTGAAGGAACTGGATAATTCAGGGTAGTTTACTTAGTATCTACTATAAGAAGTTGTGGTAGCCGATTTATATAGAGGCTTAATTATGAGAGTATTCAAAACTGGACTAAGTCCCGGGGTTTTTCCTGTCTAGCAATTTTCCTCGCTAATAAAATCTTGTGTGTTGTGTTGTGTTATTTACTTTACTTTCGCATTTTATTGTTTAGCTTTATAATTAAAGTAAATACACTTGTACGTTAATCACATCTTGGTAAATATCTTATTGTTAGCTCGAACCGAACCTTGATTATTACCAAGATCACATTGTTGAAATAATATTGAGCTTGTTATTGTTATGATAATATTATACAAGGTGAGTTTGCATATGTTGATATTGAAAATATTATGGTGTACTTGGTACCCTCATCATTTCATAGTTCATATGTTTTGTAAATATTTTTATCTTTACAGATATGAATGGTTAAACCAGTACCGCACCACCCCCTACTGTGATCAACAACAACATTGGCAACTTGCACTACACACATAAGTTTGTCATTCTCATCGACCGCATTCACATCGTTTTTCTTTTGCTTTTTTCTTTGACGACAATCACAAGCATAGTGGTCGGGTTTCTTATAGAAGTATCGTTCAATCTTCTTCTTATCTTTCTTGTTGGGATTTTTCTTTTTAAACTGAGTATCATTCTTAGGCTTCAAAGAATATTGTGTCTTAGATTCTTCCATGCTATTAAACTTAGAATAATTTTCAGTTTGTTGACAATCCTTAATTTCTCGTTTATGAGAGTCCTCTATAATACGAAGATGGCACTATAAACCTTTTAAGTCAAAGTCAGTTGCAGAATGCTTAAGTTTCTTCTTGTAATCATTCCGAAAATGGGAAGCCGAGAAACTATAACACCCACAATGAATGAAGATACAAGATCAATTCCAGCATCCTTAAGATGCTTAACAATGAGTAAAAGTTCAATGACCTGGTTAATAATTGACTCATTGCCAACCATCTTAAAGTCCATGAAGTTGCAAATCAGGAATTTCTTGTTGCTTGCTTCAGAAATTTGGTATTTGTTGTCAAGCGTAGTCCATAATTCATTTGCAGTCACAATACTTTGATGGGCACTGTAAACACTAGTCTCCAGGGTATTCAGAATATGTTCATGACACATGAAATCATCATCCTCACGTTTCTTTCATTTGGCCCTCAATTCTGCATTGTCATTGGAGTCATAGTAAGAATTTCCTCTAAACCATCTTCAAGAATATACCACAACTTGATGGTGATCAAGAAAAATTTCTCGTCTCTTGCCAACGAGTAAAACTATTACCATCAAAACTTTCCAAGTGATTCAGAGTCTGATTCATAACTTGCAAAGATTATGCAGTGAGTCAGTGACAGTTGAAGTTTCACCCTCAATTGTCGAAATATAATTGTCTAAAATTGTTGGAAATTTGGGATAAATAGAAAGAATGAAACAAAAATCAAGGATGTTATACTTCCGACTTCAAGGCTTTGTAAAGACTTCTTTTAGATAAATATATTGACCCTCCCAATCAATTGGTGATTACAAACAGGTATATGAAATAATTCCTTCAGGATACAATGAAGCCTTATATTATATCTAAGGTTTGTACCCCTTGATCCAACCAAGAACATACAATAATAGGATTATGATGATGCTTAGAAGAGAAAAAACAGAAAGTATGATATGATTGAATGAGAAAACATCTTCACTACTTATAGGAGGATTCATGTCCATTTGAGATGTCTCTTCACCTTCAACCGACACCTGCAAGGGGTATCAATGGTGGCTTATGGGAAGAGATGTGACTATTCAAATTTAAACTAGTTTAAATTTGAATTAGATTTTCAAACTAAATCCTTATATACGAGACCCCCGTGAAGCGAAAACCCTTTTGGTCCCCTTGATAGACACATTTTTATGTCTGTTTTGTCTCAATTCAATTTATTGTTAGTGCTCATTTTTGTACTTATTATTGTGTTTTATTGTGCTTGTGGGTATTTTTGAAGAATAAACAATTGAGAAAAATGGGCTTAAAAAGTGTTAAAGGTACCCATCGAAAGTGATAAAGGAACCCAATATTTTGATAAAGGCACCCACCTTCTATATTTCAAACAACAAAAGAGGCATGAAACTTCAAATACCATTTGCGTGAATTGATAACGGAGTTTGGAGAGAATTTTTAGGAGTTTAAGACAAAGATTATACTCCTTCCGTATTTGTAAGAGGGTATACACGATTCGGAAAGAATTTTACAAGTTCACGTAAATTCCTTGTCGATCTGTTTTATCTCGAGAAATAAAATTCTTCGAGATTTGATATTAATTTTGTATCAATCAGTTGGAGAAAAATAAGGCAACAACAGAATCATATTTAGTTTAAAAAAGACAGAAAATCAAAACCAAGCTTGGAGAAGGAAGCTACATCGAGAAATAGAAAAAGAAAAAAATTAATCACGTTGTTGCCGAATAATATGCATTGATTGGAAAGATTTCTTCGAAGATACGAGAGTTACTGATATCATGGTATAAATATAAGTCAAGGGAAGCATTGAGGGGGGATGAAGGGAGTTTAGGACGATTGCAAAGAGAAAAACAGAGTTGCAGTGAGATTTTTCTACACCAACAGAGAGGAGAAGAAGAACAGACTACACCATAAGTCTGTCGTTTATAAACTATCATTTATTCTCAGCTTTGCAACTTTTGTTTCTGCCACAGTTGCTTCTGCAACGTATATTTTGAATATGAGACGTTTGAATTGTAACAATGAGTTTGTAGCGGCCATAAACCGTTGCAAATTCTTTGTTTTATTATTTTCTTTCTATTTTTCTTCTTTATAAGCACTTTTGAGTTATGTACCTATCTTTTGAGAGTGTTGTACATATGAGGAGCTAAACCTCAACACTAGGACAATGGAGGAACCCATATTTCATGATTGTGGTAATTATAATTAATTCTTTTATGACTTCTTGTATTAATTTAAATTGATTTATGACTTTTTTCTTAATTGGTTGTCATTTAATTTGATGGATCATGCTTATCTTAAGTGTTTTGATGATCCATATTTAGGATTTACAAAGGTCGGTTCGGCTCGGTTCTTGATGGAACCCTGTACCTGTACCTCCCTAGGGTCGGTTCCTAAGTTTTGTACCTGTACCCTGTACCCCGTACCCTCGGTCCGGTTCCGGTTTTGTACCCTGTACCCCGGGTCCGGTTCCGGGTACGTACCTTGTACCTTTTTTTTTTTTGTTATATATGAAATTTAAATATAAATTGTTGAAATAAAAAAAAAAATTTAAGTGTTTCTACCATTTCAATCTAATTACGAAATGTATACAATAATTAGTTCCGTCAAATAAACACAAACACAAAAAGTTTGGTTGTTCCGTCAAATAAAATTTGGTACTTAAAGAAGTTATTTTTAACGTCAAATAAACACACAAACACAAAAAAGAAGAATAGGCAACATATAAATAAATCCAATGAACTTCAAAGATCAAAAGATTCTGGCGCTGGCATAGGACCCAATAACTCTGCAACATCCATTAAGAAATGAATTCATATTAAATATTGAATTGATGATTAATAAAGAAAAAGAAAAAAAAATCATATTACCTTCCTCAACGTTAGAGTTGTCGTCCGGTATATAATCATTTAAAAGATCAAGAGCAATCGGTTTTAGTAACCAACTTTGTGTACAGAGCAATGCCTCGACCGTCCTAGTAGATAAGGAACTTCTCCATGGACTAAGCACTCGTTTTCCGGTGCTAAATGCTGATTCAGAGGCAACTGAAGTCACAGGCATGGCTAATATATCCTTTGCCATATATGAGAGTATCTTGTACCTGCTGCTATTGTTCTTCCACCAATGATTACATTTTGCTTCAAATGCTTCCTCAAACCAGAAGTACTATTTCTCTCAGAATTAGCTGCTAGTTTACGGTTACAATGATTACATTTTGCTTCGTCTGGACTTAACCTTGTAAACTCGTTCCATACAGTAGATATGACTTTGGACTTCTTCGTGCCTTCACCAACAACATTGGTTGTATCTTCGTTTTGTGTAAGTGGACTTTGTGGAGCTTCCGGTGTAGATGTAGGTTCCGAAAGTTGGTTAGAGGATCCAACTTGGGTTTCTAAAGTTGTAGCTTGACTTGAACTCTGCATAACAACATGACAATAAAATTAAATTAAATAAAAATGACAATTCATGCACCATGTTTTGTATCTAAAAATACAGATAAACTAAAAATATAGAACTCTGCATACTTCTGGGATCTTCTTAATATGTCTGATAGTGAAACTCATATCTAAAAATACAGATAAACTAAGGATTTTGAAAGTTGGTTAGAGCAATTCATGCACCATGTTTTATATCAATATATGGACCAAAATCACCAAATGATAAATGAAGCCTCTAAAATTTTAAACAGGTTCACCAAATGATAAATGAAGCCTCTAAAATTGACACAAATCCATTCATAACAGAAGAAAAACAAACATAAACAGGTTCTGAATCACTGAATGGATGGACATACATGACTGGATACTTGGGAAATGAATTGGCAATTGATAAAAAAACATACATCAAGCAATCATAAGAAACTGAAACATACAAAAAGATAAATGTGCACTGACTTACCATTTCTTATCGTTGAATTTCCTCGCTTGAATGCTTTGAAGTTTGAACTCTTAAAATTCCTCGCTTCCTGCAAGGCTGCAATATATAAGAAAACAAAACTAACCCTAACCCTCTGCCAGTGAAAAGTGAAAAGGAATGGAAGT